>MU913796.1:0-24568 GCA_036418165.1 Cooperia oncophora | reverse complement strand
GGGACATCTCAGAAAGACAACAGTAGGAAGGATTGGGATTTGGGGAGTCGTACCACAGGAAGACAGGAAGTTCCATGTCAACCTTGCTGAAGAATAGCCCCGAGAGGCACAGAGCCCGCCTTGGACCTACCACCTGGGAGTCGTACTGCTAGAGATTTTCTCCGCACGTGTCGTGAATCGCCCTCGCGTATTTTACCGAAACTGTACCATAAATGGACACTAGCCGTTCCGTGAACAAACACCTATAACGTTGACGACAATCGCGTTTTGAGGGAAAGCGCCGCGAGGGACAATAGCGCTTTTTCGCATGCGTCCGCTATGAGCCACCGGTGGCTCATATTGTCCCACGTGGCTACTCGCTTATGAGCCACCGGTGGCTCATAATGTCGTCAACATGTTAATTCTGTCTCTAGTCGCAACTGCACTCCATATCCCGGAGCTGAGGGGGGCGTGGCAATTAATTCATTATGGAATGGCAAGAATGCGTTACTCGTAGGATATTTCCACTTTAGACAATTGCCATTCTATTTGGTTCTGAGCAAAAACAATCACAATTGGCCCAAAATGGAAATATCCTACCAAAAACGCAGTCGCTGCTATATTCGAATGAGGTACGCAACCACGCCCCTCCATTTCCGAGATATGAGTGTATATAAGAAAAACAAAAGCGTGGCTAAAAAGTGTAAAATTGACTATTCTAGAGCAGTTTCGATTTCCGAAGAATCTTCTGGAAAGGACGAGGAGAGCATTCAGGGAAAAAATGGATTCAAGAACAAGCTTTGAAGAAAAACAGTTTATTACCGTACAAGTACATTTACAAACCACAGGCAATAATCAGCTGATTTTTAGAGCATGAAACATTCGCGAACATAGACAATCAATAGCAAAAAAATAAACTGATTGAGCAATTTGAAGTTATTATTAATTAAAAATAAAATAAAATATTTGTGTCTTTGCAGAATGCAAACTTGAAGAATACAACAACCTACTAGTATTGTAAAATCTTTGAGTTATGAGAGCTCTAATCTTTGAGTTATGAGAGCTTGCTTGCATTATTCCGCTCAAAGCAAACGACGACATTTTGACGCTTTCACATAACTCAAACATATATCAATGCTAGAAAAAATATCCATAGTAAAATGACAATCGATCGAAATCCCAGAGAGATCAAATGAGCTCGTATTAAACCGGTGACTAAATATAAGGTCGATTCACTTGGCACTTGGATAGTTGCCAAGTATTCGCTGCTAGTTTCTGTTCATATAACAGAAATTCAGAAACGGAAAGTGAAGCAAAGGAGCCACGACCTTGTAGACCATGTCATTTATCAAAACTGACTCCACACAGAAATTCACAACCAACGCTGCGGCTATCGCGGCGCTGTTCGGCTTGGGAGGGGCATTCTGCACTTTCGCTGGTTCCTTTTGCTAGATGATGTTAACTAACATGTCTCACTTTGGTAAAACCTTTAAACTCTTAAGAAGCTGCGAAGTGGTAAGGAACTTTAGGGACAGAACTTCACAGTTTTCGCATAGGTGGCCTATACAAGCCTCGCTGAGCACCAAGGTGTCCTGCCGAGCCGAACAGCGATGTCCATCGCTCTCAACAAATCCAAAAGGAATCGGTTTACAGCTCATTACAGTTGTGAATTCCAGCTCGCGGTTCAGTCAAAAGACCCTATTCTAGACAGCTAAACCCTGTTTCGGTGGCGTCAAATGCTGACACGGTACTGGTGGTGTGGGTCCACCAGGAACGCTGGGAAATGACGGCGGGTAGTTCGGTGGTGCACCTCCTTGCCAGCTCATCGCATCGCTTCTCATCATACCTGAAAAATGATGAAACTCTCTAAAACGAAACCAATCAAAAGAAAAATCACAGAGAACATTTCAAAAAAATATCACGAATTTTATTTCAAAAAGTTAAAGATAAAAAGTTAGAGTAACATTGGAGAATTCAAAAATTCTTTGAGCGATGCTAAGGCCTACGTTTGGGCGTAATATTTCCGAGCCGGGCCGACATAGACGTTGTAAGCGGGGTAACGCCAGCATTCGTACCAGGACCCAATTCACTTAACGTATCAGTCGGCTACAGCGCAAAACTCTCCTCTGCGGTCTACGGACAACTTGAACTCGATTTTGTGTTTTTCTCTGCTCCTCTCTCTCTCTCTCTCTCTCACCTCCGCGGGGCATTTTATGGACATTGGGACTTCGCACATTCCAGCTTTTCACGTATGATAAGTAGCTCATCCAACCAGGAGCCCCTCTACTTGAAGAAGTTCGTTTCCTGGCTCGTCATAGTTTCTTTCACGTCTCGATGCTTCAGCAAGCGCTGTCCTCTATATGCCTGCGTTTCTTGGCTACGCAACAGGACCATGCATAAAAGTTTAAGATCACACAGAACCCTCATCTGCATCTCACAGGTTGATTAGCACTGTTCGTTTCTGCCAAGTCAACTATCTAGGGAATATTCCATCTATCTAGGACCAGCCAGCCAATTAGATGATTTGAAGGTTAAAGAAGAGGGTTTCGGAGCCCATATCTGGTTAGAATCTGCAATTTTCGTTCCAAGTGTAGCAGAGCTCAAATGCTAAACTGGCAACCAAAGAATTCCAAAATGTTGCAAATATAATGGCTAGTTTCTAAAGCGATGAAGTAACCCAGGAGCAACACAGCCAGCAAGAAGCGTGTGCAGGTGGATAGCCCAGTCGGAATTTCATCAATTAAATCAAAATTTCAACAATACATATTCAAAAGACTTTCTGCAACACGTTTTATCCAGCCATCATAGACATTATCGTGAGCTTTAGATCTGAAATGACATCAAAGCGCAACACACCTGGATTGGATGGCATTCCTGGACCACCTGGCATCATTCCACTCGGCGGAAATGGGTACGGTGGAGGTGGGACCATTCCCTTAAAAGCAGAACGTCAGCCAATCAGTTCAACGCAAAATTTTCTTCCACTAATCGAACTTATTTGCATAAAAATAAACATTATTACTTAAAGGCATGTCGGACGATTTACATAAGAGGCGGACTGTATACAAGGTGAGTAGATGCGCCATGCTACGCTCAGTTAGCGCATGAGTAAGTGAGCGAAACCAGTGTACTATCCAAACGTAGCCAGCGCTAGCAACTAGTAGGGGAACACAAGGCCCTTGAAATGACGTAAGGGTCAAAATGTTGGCCAAATGAAGCTGTCCGCCTAATAAAATAGAAGAACATGAAAGAACATCCGGCTATGGCAACCCTTCAGCATTGCTGCCACGTTTTCCGGGCGATAATGGCGGCCTCTTTACCTGCTATTCACCTCGCACATGGAGAGAATCCATCACCCAGAAGACTCTTCAATGTATTTAAGGCTGCGTGCGTGAGGGTTCATTGTCTTAGCGAGAGGGAGCAGAGAAGTATATGCCGATGCCCCTCCCCACCCTGGCCTCAGGATATTTATCAAGCGCGACGCTTTCTTCCTGCTTCCTTTTTAACTCTTTCTATCATTCCTTTTGCTCATTTTCCTCCCATCAAATGCCCGGCCAGAAGATGCCATGATAAAATACTTCTGGATCTTCTTAAGGAGCCTTGTAATCCCTCCCCCTACAACCTTCGCCTCGATTCCTTTTTCATTGGCCAAGGATGTTCAGGGGTAATCGCTTGAAGTAGTGCTTAATGTATTATACGTATTACAAAACTCCAAAAAAGACATTATTTGTCTTCTACGTCACACACTTCACATTGAGAACCCTTGTATGAAAAATTATTGGATTCCCATGCGAAAGCTCTTCTTCCCAACCACAGACACAATATTTATTTAATATTCTTTACATGTACTGCATTTTCATACATTTATAATCACATGACACTATGCAAAATGCAATAATGGCACCAATACCCGCAGGCCTCCTGCTGAAATCCTAAGCTCCCCTTAAGCATCAAATTTGACTAAATAAAGCTACCGGACGTTCTTATACACTTCACAGGACTCAGCTGAGGTCACGGTCACGCCGTCGCCCATGGAAGCGTAAGGACCTATTACATTTGAGGGGTACACAGTTTACCCGAGTGCGAAATTGGCGCTTCGACTTGGAGGGACATTTCACACTTTCATTTGTTGGTACATGTTAACTAACAGGTTTCTCTTCAGTCAGACTTGTAGACTCCTGTAAAGCTGGGAAATTATCTTAGTGAGGCGTTCTGGTCAGGAGAATTTACAGGATCTCACGAAGTGGACCCCAACAATGTTCATTGGTACCATTTGGAGCTCCCACCAAGCAGAACTACTCTGGGAGTGGGCGACAAAACCAAGATTCCCGTCAATTCACGACGTTCATCAGCACTGACAAAATTTATGACAAAAAAAATTTCGAAAAAAAAGACTCAAAATGAAGAATTTCCTTACCTTTGTCATGCCCGGATGTCCATATGGCATCTGTGCATACGGATGCGGAGGGAAAGGAGTCGGATAGAACGGACTCGCGGACGGTGAGTGTCCTGGCATAGGAAACCCTAACCGACTGGGATCACCCGGATATCCTGGTCCCGGCACTGGCGACTGCATACCGGCAGATGCTAAATTTATAAAATGATCATGCCTTCTTCAATTTCCTCGTATAAAACTCAAACAACTCTCCTACCTCTAGCAGCCATCATATGAGCGTACATCGGGTGATGTGGGCTCATTCCCGGAGGCGGTGCAGCGCCTTTGAAAGCCAGCGGATCTCCAATATACGCCGGAGATGGGATCTGAGAGTTCCCGGGGGCCGACATGGGATAACCTTAACGTCAGCTATAATTTCACCTGGTCTAAAAGGTGACAGTAACATTAGTTTCATTAGTGGTACCTGGAGGGAAAGATGTTCCATTGGGATAACCTTGCGGATAGCCCATACTTCCCATCGGATACGGAGCCGAACCAGGTGGATATCGCGTCGGGAAGGAACTCATGGGATACAAAGTTCCCTGAGGCCCTGAATAAATAAAAATTATTTCAATTCCACTTGCTCATCTTGTGGTTTGAGAGAAACTGACCTGGGGCTGGAGCTCGAGGGTACATCGGGGAAGGATATGGTGAAAGTCCTTGGGTATTCATGAGTTTCTTCATCTAAAGTATAAGAAAATAAATCCCAACAACGTACTTATGCACAAATGGTCGATAAAATATTCAAACCTCGTGCGCTTGCACTTCCTTTTCCCATTCGACACGTAACCTTTCAGCTTCAACTTGCCGCTCCATCTCGCCAAGTTTCTCTAATTTCATCGAACGCTCGTCTCTGAACACCATTTTTGCAGCGGGGCTGATTGAAATGTTGGCAAAAAATAAAAACTTTCACCCATCATTAAAACACGTCCGGAGTTTGGATGTTCAATTGGACATAGTAGTTCTGCCGGCCGAAAGCAGGACTACTACGTCCAACAGGGAAGCATTACTTTCGCAGCTAAAAAACATGTGAGAGCGCGTTCAGACTTCGCGATCGCTCTACTGTGGATTGAAATTCACACCGGGAGGGAAGGGTCATGTTTTCTTCATGTTTTGAACAGGAAAAGTGAACAGGAAAACGAAACTAAACGATGACCTGTTCCTTCCGGTGATGAATTTCACCCACAGCAGCGCGATCGGATCGCGCGATCACAGCGATCGCGCGACCCAAATCGCGCGATCCGGATCGTGCGATCGCGAAGTCTGAACGCGCCCTGAGGAAAACGCCACCCGTTCGCGATGGGACCACAGCTCCGCCCAATGGCCACAGCGACGCCCAACTATCATTTTCAACTGCAACCTGATGGTGCGATTGTCCCACTCTCTCTACATTTCGAATGGTGAGAGTGAGTTGATGAGGAGAAAGAGTTGGCACCAACAAGTGAGAACTCGTCCTGTAACGCCCCTTCTTCGCCTTATACACCTACAAGAGCAGCAACAGGGGCTTTATATGGAGCACCAAGAGTGAGTTTTAGCCATTTTCCTATTCATTTTTGTGTTATGTGCCATCTTGTCAAAAGTATTTGACCTGCGCAACTCTCCTTTTTTGAACCCGGAAAGTGCCTTTAAATAAAAGCAACCGCTTTCCTTCACTTACTTCTTACAAAGTCCGTTTGCGGGCGCCTCTACAACATCGTTAATACTCGACGACGTGCTGAACGCCGACGAATTTGTCATCATTTCCATTCTCCTTAAGAAAGTTTTATAAATTTCAGGGAAGTATGCCCTCCTAAAGTCAAATTTACCTTAACGGCGTTTCTTCAACCTTTTTCGTGGAAACATCTGGAGCACTCAAATCCATATAAGTGGGCTTTTTGGATACTTGATCCTCAGGATCGCTCTGAAATTGTAGCACTCGGTAAAAGGATATTCATGACGCTGGTTCTGAAGAAAAAAATAGAAAGGATCACACTTTCTGGAGTACCTAATGAGTGGTAATATGGCTAGCCGTTTTCGCATGCGGTTCAAGAAGTGTGAACTTCGGGGGACTTCTTGCCGTTGTGGGATATTTGCAGGGTAGGACTCCCCCATGAGTTTCTTCTATTGTACGACCCCCTTCCCCATCCCCCATTCTGAGAAAGGGCCGGGGAAGGGAGGGGGTGGAGATAGGGCATTCATGGCTCACATGAAACAGGAAAAACCGAGGAAAGTCAGCAACTGGACACATTCTTCTGAAAAGCGGACACGACCCTCCTTCCTTCAGCGAGCAAATGCAACCCCTCGCTGGACCTGCCCTGATGTGAATCGCAGTACTGAGCGCGAACCTGCTAGCATTCCTTGTTAGTTGACTTGACAATGCGATTTGAAATCCAATCAGAAATGTCATGAGGTCTATTCTATATCCTATATCATTTATTTCATGATCTTATGTTAAGCGTTTCACAGTTACTGTCAAGATCCCTGCGAACGATAGGGCGTGCAACGCGGCGCGGCTGCACTCGGCCAGGGCTCTCTTTTCTACCAGTGATGTATTCTGAGCCCGCTACAGCTTAGGAAATCTAATTTGGCTGTGCTCCGCTGACGCCACCGTCACACGATCTATTGTTTGCAGGGATCATGGCTGCTAACTTCATTTTCAAATTTTATAAATCACTGAATGAATGAATATCATTTTGTTTTTTGAAACAGTTGAATAATGAAAGTGACAAAGATCTTAAATCGTAAAAGGAAAGAAACAACTGATCAAATGCGACTTCTCGAGATCTGGTTGTGAAATATGTCATGACATAATTGATTAGACTCCAGAGCAATATGCCAGTAATACTGGTTATCTAGCTAGGGATGCTGGTTTGCTCACGCTGTTGCACTAAACTGTAAATTTCGGAGAAGAGGCAGATACAGTACCCCAACATGCGCGTGAAACTGAGTGCTTAGCAGCCGAGAGCACAGAGCACTACTTCGCTTTCGCCTAAACAGCCCCTGGCTCCAGATTCCTGGACTTACCCAGGATCTTTATCCATCCTCGATTATGGCAAGCGCAAATGGGTGCATCCACAGAGCAGACACTTAAACTACGCGCAATTTCGGGAGATACTGTGTCCCCCCACTTTTTCCTAAGGCCGCGTTCATACATGACGACGTTGCAGAAATGACGAAATTGCAGACAGGAAATGTATACGTATCGATCTGAAAACCGCATTTCTCCTATTCCGCGGAATTTGCAGAAATGCCGAAATGACGGACAAAGAAGTGATAGGGATCGACCGCTTGGTTCCAGCCGTCGTGCGGAAATGGGAGAAATGCAGAATCTGCAAAATACGCATCAACCTGCTTTCCTCGTTTCCGCCGGAATACTGCCAGAAATGCCGAAATCGACGGACGACGACCTGATAGGGATTGACGTGCCGTTAGTGGCCTCACCAGCGACAATTTCTGCATTTGCGCGGCATTTCTGCACACTCCGTATGACTGCAAATCCCGGGGTTTTTGAAATCGATAGACATATTTTCTTTTTCTGCAAGTTCCGCGGTTCTTCCAATTCCGCAGCGTCTGCAAATTCCGCAGTTCTGCACATTCCGTGTTCTGCATTTATGCATCGATGTTATGAACGTGGCCTAACTTCAGTAATCTTGGTAGATTGTATGTGCGACTTGAATCTTCAGAACTAAACTGACTCATTTCTTCTGATGATAGAACCAAGTATTCATCGTTTTCGTCTTAAAACATGAGAAACATTGGAATCCGCCATTTGAAACTAATAGCTTTACACATAAATAAAAAGTCCACATGACGGGTCATACCTCTGCCTTTCGTTTCTCTGGCTTCCTCTCTGACGTGTCAACTGGGGTCGACTCCGTTGATACCGAGCTGGACGCCTTTTCCGATACCACATCGTCAGCATTTCGCTCGGCTTCTTTGCGCTTACGATACTTTATATGCCATTCGAGAAGGCTGTCAAAACGCTCTTTTTCAAAATCCAATGCAGCCTGGTTGGCCAACTCCGTCCTGCAAAAAAAGGGTCTCAATAGTGCGATGATGAATGTGAGCAGGCAGCAGGAGGACGACTCATCCTCCTCACTGCATTGATGACGACATGTGACGCACGTAAAAAACACAAAATCTTTGCCAGCGGTTTCCGACGGCGACGTTGCTTCCTGGGACGATGGTACTGAACGAGCTAACGCTGGTGATGGATGGCACGGGGAGTTCAGCTGGAAAACACCTATTTATGGAATGCAGATACCTCAGAAATGTCTAATCAGGCCTGTAAAGAGAAAAGATCGAAAAAGGTCATAGCAAGGCGAGAAAAGGATCCTCCAGCTCAAAACCAGATATAGTCAGCGTGAAAAAGGATCATGACCGATATAACAGAGTGAAAGACGTCGGGATAAGCGAACCAGAGGAAAGGTGCATTCGAGTGGAAAACCATTGCAGTCTTTTTCACACAAAAGAGTTACGCGAACTAAAGCCCCTTCCCTACGTTTAGGGAAACTTCATCTTCACTGCGGCGGCCCCGTATTACAATAGTAAAACCCCTTGCAGCTCCCCTCCTTTAGGGCAATTGCGTCAAAGTGTCATTTCTTTCCAAACGGTTTTTCCCATAGGGTACTTGCGCTTAAGGTAACAGAAACTTTTACAGGGCACTTCCTATCGCTCGAAGAAAATTTTCGTGGGACCTGTCACCTCTTCCAGGTTTCCTCCTCAGGTACGATTCACATCCCTATGCCACCTGACATGCTCCTTAGTTTTCAAGATTCCAACTTTTCCCAGGAATTGCCTGTTTTCTCCCAGCATTTGGCCGTCAAGGAAGGGCGAGGGGGGGGGTGGCAGGAATAGGGGGTAGGTCTCCACCAACCAACTATTAAATTCAACTTCTTCAGCTATCGAAAACCGGGGAAAACCGCGAAAAGTCCACAACCAGGATAACGTCGCACCAGAAAAAACTTAGGCCTAAATAAATAATACCTCCTCTGCTGCAACCAAACGACCCCTGTCCCCCTAAGATTTCCCGGTGTACGCCTGGTCCTGTACCCCCTTACCGATTCACAGGTTCTACTCGGACCAAAACCGAATATTCTATTTCCCTGGAGTAGCCTATCTGGTTATAAGTTTGACTATGAGCTTTGGCGCTGGCTTCGACCGCTATCAAACCATTGTATAGGGCATACTCATCACTGGATACTTTATCATTCCCAATAAAAGTCAAATTTAGGTGCAAATCGAAAGAGGGGGCGGGGTATAACTGCCTCAAAAGAAAAATGAGAAATGTTAACTTACTGGCAGTGTTGTCTCATTGGCTGTGCTGGTTGACGGCTGCGGTTCGCATTTTACATTCGCATATGGCGAGAAATTTGACATTATTGTTGCAATTAGTAATTTAGTAGGTTAGTAAATTTGCAGAACGATGAAAACGCCAGGCTTAATAATCACGAAATTTGCATATCAGCCGCTATCTGAAACAATAAACTTTCATTTTTTTCACCAGAATCATACCCTGAGAAACAAGGGAACAATCGCGAATGAGAACAAAAAACGAAAAATCGGAGGCTATCAGGAGAACAAGTAGAAAAACCAAGGTAAAGTAACGTTTAGCAGTTGAGAAGCAGTTAATGTATTTATGCGAAAGAACACTTGGGAGGCGGCGGATACACAATCAATCACAACACCATGAGTCGCGGTGAAATTGTAAAGAACGACGAGAGCTGAGAGGAGAGGCTTCCGGAGAGAAAGGCCAATTGTCTTATGAATTCGATTGCAGCCCGGCACAGCTTGCCAGGAATTATTGCTATTGATTATCAGTTAATCAAGCCGGTCAGCAGAAATCCATCTGAAAGGATTTCTAAGAGGGTTTTTCTAATGCCAAGTGGCTAACGTCGGAAGAAATAGACGTCATTTCGCTCCCCATGTCGGGAAACGACGCTGGCGCTCTCGCGGCCAGCCAAGTGCTTACATTATTACAACCAAGTTCGCGCGGCACCATCGCTTTATGACTTGCTAGCAATCGGCCGCTGATAAACCGAACGAATAGCTGCGAATTGCTTTTCACTCTCAACACTTCCCTTAATATATTGCTCCTAAATATTCCCCGAGTAATACACAACGACCATTACTGTGATTCAACGAAATTTTTGCCCTGAAAAGAAAGACAAAAGGGCAAAAGGAATTGCACTCCATATGAACTTCATATCTGTGAATAAAGCATTGGAAAAGGAGATGTCTGTGAATACAACTGTAATGCGGCAAAACTTTTGAAAAAATTCTCCGATATGTGGGCGGAGTCGTCGGAGGCGGAGTGTATCACGATATAATAGTCTATTCAACAGTGTATATGTGTGACATAGTGAAACTGTGAAAAACTAGTGTAGCCAGAATTTACTGAATATAATGAGGGTAATTGTCAATTACGTTCGTGGCACAAAGTGGTCGGGGCTATCCAGGGCGCTAGAGCGTGCGATTCTTCCCGCCCCGATAGCCACGCCCCTTTTTACCGCGACTAGGAAAAAGAAAGTAGACAAGAGGGAATCATTTTGTTGAAACAGATTCCTTCGTTATTAGCTTGTCCTCTAATATGTGGGCGGAGTCAAAAGTATCACTATGTGGAAGTTCGTTCAACAATGTATCGTGAAATTAAGAAAACTAAGGTAAATAGGACTTAAATAAATAGGGTACAATGTGTGGCCTGCAAAAGTAAGTTAAGTTTGCGGGTAAAAAGGAGCACCGCTATCTGAGGCGGAAAGGTGGGTGATTACTCCGGCATCAGATCACCACGCCCTTTTTGCCGCGTTTACCACGAAAAGATAAGTAGTTGAACAAGACGCCATTCTAACTGAAACAGATTCCTCCGTTAATATCCTTGCCAATTTACATGGGCGGAGTATTCCGGGACGGAGTCAAAAGTGACATACAAGAGTCCCTTCAACATTGTTTACGAGTGATATGCTGAAATGCTGAAATTGTGAGAAACTAGTGTAATTTTACTTATGAAGTATAGTGTGTGTAATGTAAATCATGTTAGCGGCAGAAAGGGGCGTGGCTATCTGGTGCGCGGGTGTGAGCAAGTCCTCCCGCCTCAGACAGCTACACCCCTTTCACTGCGACTTCTACAAGAAGAAAAGCAGTTCGACAAGGGGAATCCTCTGTTAAAGCAGATTCCTTCGCTACTAGCAAAAAAATGGAGCAAGCACGGGGAAAAACATCGATTAGAAGTCCTAAGTGCAACAATCGAGCAAAATAGTGTATCGTCAACAGAACAGATTCTTTTATAAAAACTTCATTCTAAGCAGAATTATGATACTAATGGGAGGAGCCCTCAACACGTCGTGGCGCTTTTTTATTTGGATGTCAAGCGGTCGACCCCAAGACTCTAAATGGCCCTCACGTCTGCCGAAGAACTGGAACTTCATTCCCAAGGTCGTTTTACCGTGGCTATCCTTGTCAGGAACACTTGCTGTCGCGCCACAGTTTACCACACGAAGTCTTCAAAGTACTGGCAAATAAAGTTCGGCGCAGTTCGATTCGTTGGGGGTATCGAAGGGTACCTGGCGAAGCTTGTTCAGACCAGCTTGTGAGAACTTGTGAAGTCCTGTGACCAAAGCAGTTCACTCGCACCATTACGCAACTGCATAGAAGTTGGCAGGTCTTACGAGAGTGAGGTCTGTTATTTGACATGGACAACAAAAGGAACCTCGAAAGTGCATAATGCCCCCATCCTAGCCGATCAGTGCCTGGAATTCACCGCGCTCTTAGATTTGCGGTCAGACTCCACGGGCTTGCCAGTGGGCAAATTCAACCAGTATCCTCCCCATCTCTCACGTCAGAGGTGCAGCCCCTCTCAGAAGGCAACTAAACTACCCCCAAATTTTGGGTTACTTTGAGAAACTCGATCTGAGAAATGCCGCAACTTCAGTTCACAAAGGCAACTTCCCAAAGACTGAAAACCAGCAGTTCTCGTGCCGTCGCAGAACGTGTTACATCATAACCTGGTAGAGGGAGAAAAACAGCAAAATTGTCTGTTACAATGCAGAATACATGAATGTTGTTGAAATATTTCCGAAATGTAAAACGGAACGGATGAGCAAAACGAACAATGAGAAAAATTCCAAAAAAATTGACAACCTGGAAATTTCAAGAACTCTCAGTTCACACGAATAATACATGCCGGCTGCAAAACGCCAAGGCATTGGTTATGTTGCAGATTCGAACATTCGAATTGATTCATACAGAATTCTACGCGGAAGTGATTCTCCATTGTAATTCTAAAGGTTCCAGATGGGCAACGTTCCCCATTTTTGTAAGTCAGTCATCTTGAAAACACTTCCCCAGATATTATAAAAAAAGCGTAGACGTCCCAGGAAAGACGGGAGAAAAGCTAAAAACAGTTGCGTTTCAAAGGGAATACCAGTCTTGCTCTAATGTTACACTCCTGTTTTTCTTCTTTTTCGCTCGTCGAAGGCATCTCGTGCCCCTAATTCCCTCACCTTCCGCAGGACCGTCGTAAATGACAACGATGAAGGTAAATTCCGCGATTCCATATCGTAGATAATGGCATTTAATGAGGAACTTATAGTCGCTAAGTGACTCTCCAGGGAAGAAAAACGAAAAGAAACTATGGAGAACACCCTAAGTAAGGAAATGGCATCCTCTGCTGATTTTCCTGAATTGCTCGCTTTATGCCAGCAAAGCGATGTCCTCTCGCCTCTGGCTCCTACTAATCGTTTCCAACCGCGTTTAGCAACGACAAACAAAACAAAAAAGAGAAACATGGTTCAAAAGCGAACTTGGCCTGAAAACAACCTTCGAGTTCTAGTGGGCGGGCCAAATAGGGAGGCGTCGTAACTGCGTCATGGGTCGTTACTTACTGTAAGGCCAATTCTCAGAGACTGGGGACCAGACCACTTGAATAAGGGAGCACGCTCACGATTTGGTTAACCTTTTTAAGCACAGGGTTCTTGAGTGAAAACCCACCGATCTTTCACTTCCTAGGACCTGAGGGAGGCGAGAAAGCCGAAGCGGTAGGCCAAGTAAAGCATCATGTCATCTTTGTTGCGGCTACAAAAAAGCAATGATGCTAAGAGCATAGGGTCCATAGCTCCACTATTCCGCAAGGTCTTCCCGTCTTGTATTCCGAACAAACTCCCAACTTCATGCAACAATATCTCTCGAGTCCTGAGCCCCTCCCAGGTCAACTACTGGGAAATCTGGGTCCAGAGAGCAGACAGTCAAGAAAGCGGTTTCTTCCCTGAATGAAATTTTTCACTAGGGCACCCCCAGGAAGCTATACGTGAGGCTTCTGTGCAACAAAAGGCTCAAAAGGCTTTTGAAAAGAAGTTTTACTATTCGCTGATCTGAAGAACGGCTTACGACCCGAAACGTTGTCGCCTAAAGTATGAGAAAGTTCTGTTGGAAGTGTTCTCGAGAAATCACACCACAGCACCTATCAACACAAGAATGCAGAGTTATTCAAAAGTCTTGACCCCAGGTGGGACTCAAACCGGCACCTCACGCTTTCCGGGCGAATGTGCCGTTCGTTACGCCGCTAACCGTAATCATAATCGGCCGTGAGGTCGAAGGTTTTCCTCAGATTTGAGTCTGCTTCATTATGATAACTGTTGTTTGACGCTGCAGCTCGCACTCTGGGAAGTCGAGCCGCCTAAGGTCTGATTTTTGCCCATAACTCGGCATTCTCCTGAAACTCTGAGCGCACACTGCGGCGTTAAACAGTGGTTAACGTGATTAAATACCTTTAAGAACTTTTACGATGGCTCTGATATTACTACTACTCGCGTTTTGTCACTGAAATAGTCACACGCACAAGGAGTAGAACTGAAGTTGCGATGAGAAGGCGACTGACGTAGACAATCACTTCATCAGCGGTCGGTGCACACCAACCAAACGCCATTGGTGATAACAAGAAAACCAGATGAAACATAGCCTTCGCTGTTGAGCGGCCGAATCACCGGAATGAATGAAGAGACGAAATGAGAACGCGACTTCATAAGAGCCGAAGTGGTCGCTCCATTAACAAAAAACTATTCGTACAGCACGCGCAGAACGAGGGGCGAAAAAGAAACTCAATCGGAGAAACCTACGGCGGGGCGCGATCGCCGTACGAGATATACGGGGATGGGGAGGAAAACGAACGACGACCCGTACTCGCTACGTACGACCATTTTAACTCAAATACGAACGTAAAATTGGATAAAAATAGGACATGACACAACGACAATTACATCTCTCAAATCGTCAGGTCTCAAGCAACGAAATATGCAAAAATGAATACTGAATGAATCAAATCAATAAACATGTGATCGGCGAGAAACATTATTACGCAGCTGTGCCAAAATCGAAAAAAAGAGGAAATAAAAAGAGAAAAAAGGGGCACTATTTAACTATCACTACCCCGGTTTTCCAAAATCGGCCAGTTTTTTACCGACTCTTTTTCTATAAGGGCAGATTTGGCTGGAAGTTTGTATCCAGGGGTACTTCGATCTCCTAAACACGAGTATCAGATCCGCTTGGCTTCAACTGCCTAGTGCCACCGTAACAGGCGTTCTGCTGCTGCCTCTTGCTCCGCCGGGAAGTTTGGTTTCCTGAACATGACAGTCACTTTCGTTTGGCCTGAAACCGCCTGGTGTGCGCGCCACAAGCGCTGGCGCCAAAGTTTTCTTCGAGCACCAAAATCGATGAACGCTGTATAGGGGTTATTTGACATACTGATCACGAACACGACATTCCTTCTTAGTTCCCCGCCAATAATGTGCACCAGATTATCTGTCTCTGCTAAGGCTGAGCCTGGCCTGAAGGGATACTCGTTCTCCCAGGCTGAGCCCAAGTAGAGCTAGGCGCTAAATCGAAAAATGAATGTCACATTTGTGATTAGGGTATCGAACCATCTATTATGCGAGTTTCCACCGATTTTTATAAAAAAGGGTGGCGCCAAATCGGCGCCCAATGGCGCCAGAACTTAAAATGAATGTCGTGTACGTGAGCACAGCAATGAATAACCCGTGGACGAGGTTTCAGCAAATTTTTTTCTCAGAGTTTTTTGGGGTAGTAGTAGTTGAATAGTACCGAAACAGAAACTACTACGTGCACTATAACGTCGTAAAAGCGTAAAAAACGAAATAGCCCTGCCGGAAAAACTTCGTTGGAACCTACCTGACGAAACAATCGAAGAGATAGAAGTGGGTGGGTGCAGTCAGTTAGCAATGTCACTCGGCACGCGGCTACAAATGGCCTTCGAGAACACCCGAACCACACACACACACACACACACGCACACACCCTAGACGACTGAAAAGATAAGCGCAAATCGTAGCAGCGCCATCACCATCACAGCGCGATGACAACGACTACGAAAACCCCTCCTAATGAGGAGGAAACACCTGATGGCATTGAACGATTTGAGCGCGTAGTGTGACCAACACTTCGCAAATAAAAACCTATACGCAAGCAACTCTTGCAAACAGCCAGTGTTAACTTTTCAAAAACTAGTAATTTCCAGACATAACTATGCAAATATTCAGATATTCAACTGCAGAAAGCAGCTGGAAACACATCCATTCAACAAGCTATAAACCATCATTTACTAGCCTTCAAGAAAAACAAACAAGTGGAGTGCGCTCATACTTTGCGTCAGCGTCTTGAGCGTATGGTAGCGCTCTGAGCAACTAGGATGGTACAACTATCGATCTCGTGTTTACTCCAGCGTTTTGAATTCCTCGCGGGCAGACGCTGGAAACGCTGAGTACGCTAGAAACAACGAATCGATATCTATACTTTCTAGTCGCTCAAGACGCTGTCATGCGCTAGCGTGCGCTCGATCGATAACTACACTTTCTTAGTCGCTCAAAACGCTGACGCAAAGTATGAACGAAGCCTTAAAAACATAACAACTATATACCTTTCCGAATGCGTAACAAAGTGATGACCTAAAAGCGTCAGGTTAACAGAACAGGACTTATTCAAAGCCTCTTTCACTCTTTTCAACAGCGTCGTACAACATCTGAGCGACATCGCACACAAGTCTGTCTTGCAGTAGATTGCCTATCAGTTGAACTCCAATAGGTAAACCATCCGTACTGGACCCAACTGGGACCGAAATAGCAGGCAATCCTACAAAAAAAACTACCTCAGAGCTAGCTTGCCTCAAATGGAGTCACAACAGTCATCTTGAGCATTTTCAAATCTTCATTATTACAGTCTTGCTCACAGCGAATGAAGGGGCATGTCAAGTGATATTTGGTGCGGCGCCAAACCCGTTCTCTACCTGTTGTTGAAACGAGCACGCGACAAGACTGTCTGCATAATATCGTTCATATCAGTCGCTAACTGTTGTCGCTTACCCGCTTCAATAACTGCGGGAGAAAGGGTTTGGCGCCGCGCCAAAGATATCCCACCTGACACCAGACATGCCCTTCATCCGCACCGAACAAAACTATAAATGGGCGAGTTTGGTGTAATTATGATATTTTGGTATGCCCACGTAAGCTAACGTCTATGAATCAATATCTTGAAACGTTCTGATCTTCTAATAAGCGAGATAGACAGCCCGGCGCCTCTTTCCACAGCACTACCATAGCACTAGAAGGCAAACCACAAGAAATAGGAAATCTGACTAATTAAGTTCTTGAGAGTCTGGACTGGATCACTCAACAAGTTGATTCCCTGTTGGGAGCGGTCGAGGTGACGCCACAAATCAGGCTTCGTCCTTCGACCTTCGAAAGATGTATCCCCTCGACCCGACCTTATTCGTCAACCCAGTACATGGAGAGAGGTTGCGAAAAAAGGAGTACAAAGCGTTGACGAAACTTTTAGACGGATTACCATCGATTTGGCTGACAGCACCACCTTTTAACAAGTATTTTAAGAAAAAGGAGGAGAAAGGAAGGGTTAAAATGATGAATTTACGGGACATCTGTTCCTTTCTGTGACCCTAAAAACCATACGAACATCATTCAATAAGTGTTTCATCCTCTACAAGTATCCTGCGGACTATGCTACGCCCATTAATTCAAAGGAGTAGCGGCGGTCCGCAGGAACCGAACCATCCAAAAAAAACTCCTTGCGCAAAACTATGCAAAACTGGGATCACCGTAATGCAGCAAAGTCCCTTTCATCAGAGACTCCGATCCACCCATATCGGAACTCATTCCCATAAGTTGAAGTGAAAATCCACTTTTGCATTATCTAGTTCGACACAAGAAATTATTTTATGCCCCCACCAAGCGATATCGCAATTTTTGGGAGTTTCTAGCTCAAATTCAACTTCTTGTGAAAAAACCGGACCAGAGTAAACGTATCAATTGCGTGAGGCAGTTTCCGTATCCGTATCAAGATTAGGCCTTACGTAGAAACTAGAATCGCTGGCGACATATGAGGCGCAACCAAAGGCACCCAGAAATGCCTGCATGCTAAGAATCATCTGCAAAGTGCAGCAGACACGCCTTGCAATGCAATAAAATCGTATGGAATAATCAGTGAACACCTTGCGCTAGGCATTAATTTAGAACATTAAGACTATAGGAGAGTGGCGAAAGGTCCGGTTCGCAATGAAAGTAGGGGAGGGGGAGCAATCCCGATCATACTAATCTAGAAGGAGCCTGGTTCACAGTGAAAGAGGATAATCCTGCTAATCCAGAGTAGTTACCATACTGAGTTACATACTGACTATTGCATAAAGCTTGCCTTCACCCGACACCTGACACAGGCCAAAAGGTTCTCTAAAATAGCACAGGACCCCACCAACGAGAGAGACAAATGCCAATGGTCGAGAAGAAAAATCCAGAGAGATTAAAATAGTAATGTTTACCAGCAAGATTAGCCGGTTGTGTGTAGAAGTCATCATGATCCTCGCGCTTGTAGAAACCTTTGTAATGATCCGAGAATCGAGGAGCAGCTCCTGTCGCGGTGGGCGTTAAAAGCAAATCCACATTCTTTAGAACGTCATACATTTCTGTCGCAATAACTTTACGAACTTTCAGTGCGCGATCGTAGAATTCTTTCCTGTGCCTAAATTACGAACAGTAAGTAATACATAATAAAAACATGAATGAAGGGAAAGGAGACCTAGGAAGAAAAAAGGGACTTTCAGCGAGATAATTGCTGTCCTTCCCCCGATTCTTCTTTACGGTATCACTGCGCACTCACAGGGAATGGTTTGAACTTCCCATGGAACTTTGAATGGAGACCTAGGTACATCGATAGAGCCTCGAATGCTGATTACGAATATGCAGATTAAAAGTGCTACGGGACCTCCCAGACGAGTTCTGGGCGGTCAAAGTTTGCGAAAACTCGGTTTTGTCTCGTAAGCGCTGCTGATCGGTCATTGGGCAGTGCCACCGTGGCCTAGTGGTAATGGTCTCGCTTCAAAGCCAAATGCTCGTGGGTTTGCATCCCGTTGGCGCGAAATTTTTGCTTCGTCTCCTATAAGAGCTTTCACTCTAATTTTCGAAATTCCTCCGAGTTTACGGCCCAGCAGAGCAAGTAGATCAAGTAGATCAAGTATTGACGTACTCGATCAAGTATGGATTTGGTCGCTATCTGTCCTCTCTGAACTCATTACCCATCCGACAATTCGAAGTTTTGGCCAGAAACTCGTTCCTGGGGTATTTTGACCCCCTGAAAACGAATATCATATTCGTTTGGCGAGAAAACGCTTGTAGCCCTTCACGTTGTTGTGGTCATCAACTGAACGAGAAAACCAATCGTTTTCGCCGTGAACACGAAGAATTTCGAAAATCAGAGTTGAAGCTCTTATAGGAGACGAAGCAAAAATTTTTGCGCCAACGGGATGCAAACCCGTGAGCATTTGGCTTTGAAGCGAGACCATTACCACTAGGCCACGGTGGCACTGCCCAATGACCGATCAGCAGCGCTTACGAGACAAAACCGAGTTTTCGCAAACTTTGACCGCCCAGAACTCGTCTCCGTAGCACTTTTAATCTGCATATTCGTAATCAGCATTCGAGACTCTATCGATGTACCTAGGTCTGAGTTCCATGGGATGTTCAAACGCATTCCCTTGTCAGGACGCGTTCATACTCCGCGATTCGGACCGCTTGTCTCGCCGACCAGATCGCGCGACCACGATCGGAGGCACTCCAACAACATCCAGTAGGTGAACTGACGCAACGGCAGAATTTGAGTTGCGTTCATTTACTGCATGAATTTCGAGCAATTTGATCGCACGATTCCAGCGATAGGTGGGCAAAACTCTTGACTTCAAGCGGAACTCGAACACGCACTTCACGCTTTCCAGACGAATGGGTTATCCGTTGCGCCATCAAGGCCTCCTCTGATATTTTCTGCTTGATAGCCTTCATATCAGAGCCCCAAAGCACTCATAAGTCCGACGTGATTGGGAAAACCACCCAATCCTCTGACTCGGCGTTTTTCCAGGTTTTCCATTCCTCCGGCGTCGCAATGTATGAACGTGGCCCCACTTTGCGACAACGTTCACTTTTTGCAGCTCAGAAGAACAGGAGAACAGATCGACTTCCATATACTCCTTTGCGGCCTATTCTGCTCCTTTCCTAATCCGCCACATCAAATACCCGTTCTTTCCTTGAGCGCACATTGTCCCACTCTTCCGAATCGCAAAGTATGAACGTCTCCTCACAACACTGGTGGCTGGTCTCCTCTCAACACGGTGGCTGGGTAAACTGGAAAAATTGTTCCACAAATCCTTCTAGGAAAATGGAAACATATTTCTATAAAAGGCGAAAACTGGCACACTTGATAAAGTAACCACATTGAAACTTACTCTCTCATAAGAAAATAATTTCCAGCCATAATTCTCGCCTTTACGACACTATTCAGTGATTCACTTCGCGTAGACGCATATAAATCAAAAGTCGAAGTTTCATTCTTCGAGCGATGACCAAAACCTATACCAACATAGCTGAAAAGAACAAATATTTTACAGAAATCGTTTTTATTTGCAGTCTCTGTTCCTCAAAACCTCTCCAGACGCAGTTCGGCTTAGGGGGGGGGGGGACAAGGAGAATATTGCACTTTCGCGTGAAGCCATGAAGTGACAGCGGTCGAAGTATATAGCTTGTAAAGCAATCTATACGACAGTGCGAAGTAGCGAAAACGCAAAATGTCCCCTCTCCCCTCCCTCCCGAAGCCGAACTACGGCCCCATCTGCGTTTTCAATCGAGAATCGGAGCGGAGGAAAACAAAAAAAATGAGGACCGTAGCGAAGTGAAATCACAGCACTATGGAACAAGGGAACTAATGAGGCAGGTAGTGATGTGAAATTCCTCAGAAATTAGGGAGGGAGGGGCTGGAGAAGAGAGGGCCCCAACACTTTACAGAAACGTAGATCTACTCACCGAGCCATATTGGACACAATATCTGCCGCAGAAAGGACCTGATAGCACAGCAACGAGTATTTTGTATGTGGTAGCGAAACCTGCGCAATTGTAGCGCCTTGCTTCTGCAACACATTGGCCGCATGGTTCCAGACGGCCCAAGCTTCATCCGACAGGAACTCATTATAATACTCCTGGAAATACGGCTCGTCAGTACTTATTGAACAGATGATAATGTGTAGTTTCTTAAGATAGTTCAACTTTTCGGTTACAGGGCTACTGTCAACCGCATGTTTCTTCGATACAAGAGTCCAGAGGTATTTCCTCCTTTCGACCGAGCATTTGAAAGGAGAAAGATAGGGAAGTGGGATGAGAGATAAAGGTAAGAAAAAGAAGGGAGGAGGAAGAAAAAAAGGGAATGAGCAGGAAGACTCGAGGTTCACATATATCCTGAGACGCAACTTTTCTGGAATCATTGTCGTTATTTTATAGAAGTCATATTTAACCAAAAGCCTATATCAGTTATGACAACTTAATACGAAAGCGGCACAGTTCGGCTTCATAGAGGCATGTAATGGCACACAGCTAGGTTGTACAGGTCACCCTGTGAAGACTCCAAATTCCTGCTTGAATATGTACTAACAAAACGAACTAACGAAAGTGGAAAATGCTCCCTCCAAGCTGAACAGCGCCCTACAGTACAACCTCCAAAAGCTTCAGAAACGGAGCAGTGAAATTCTACGAAAAGTGCGAGAAGAAGTCAATATGAATAGCCGATGATAAGCTCCATACTGATCAAAAGTGAGGAAACTGCTCAAGACTGGATATTAAAACTGGAGTACCTTAGGTATTCCTATCCGCAAGCCTTTCACACTGGTTATTTGACTTGTGGAGGGTAAATCAACACTGGTGGAGTCATGCTGATCAATGCCAGTCATATTTTCTGAAGAAGAAAGTTCATCAATGGTACGAGAATCCTGGCGCACTTCGGCAACAGAGGGAAGGGGGGATCTACACCTTCGGTGCTTTACTAGTTACGGTTTACAGACTCACCTTGGTGAATCCTGTCAACTGTAGTGAAGGTTGTATTGTATTTCTCTTCTTTATAAGAGTTGACAGGTGTCTTTACAAACGTTGGCCAATATAATTTCGGGCCTTACAAGATTTCACAAGTTCCCACTTGATGGCAACATGTTGATGGGAAGCAGCAAAATGCTCCATCCCCTTCCCCCTCCCCCCGTCGCCGAACTGCGCCAAAAAATTAGACACCTTTCATTTCGAAAGTTATATCCAATAATCCGAAAAATAACGCACCAAGAAAATTCCAACATTCGTTGGCACTTCTACATATTATGGACGGAGCATCCATAGAGTTCACCTACAAATGCAAATAGTTTTGACAAAACTTTAAAATGCAAAAAATGGACAAAATTGGCGATTTGAACTGACACAAACAAAAGAAATTGCACAGTACCAGTGGAACCAAACCATGTCGCGATAGCACTCCATAGGTGGGTTTCAAACCGAATAACCCATTGAAAGCTGCCGGATTTCTCGAAGAACCACCAGTATCAGAACCAAGGCCCCTAAATTAAACAAATTCTGGGATGCCATCAATAACGCTTTAAGGATCTGCAGAACTGGTTCAATATTTTGCTAAGCGTGTTCCATTAGTCAGAGGTTTTTCTCAACATTTTAGCCTTGCATACACCGCGCTAGCGCGCATAAGAAAACCTTATCATAAGAATGATCTTCAGATCGGACTATGACGTTAAAATAAAAGAACCTTTGAGAATGTCTACTTCTCTCTTCGTAAAACCTTTGCACTGCTGTAAACTTTGACAGTTTTCGTTTTATTGTGCCAATGAAGCGCTATTAGGTGGAACTCTTTCCTTGACGTCTGCCTGACGCTTCGACTAGATCGTCGCCTTCAGAGGCCGCTCCACCAACGCATGAGCGGAATGGCACCACTCTGCTTTAGTTGTAGTAAGTAAATGTTACTGGTGGCTGCCAAGAACGATCTGGTCAAAATATCAGGAGTGAAAAGTTTCCACATTCTTCGTTGGTACAGTAGAAGGAAAGCTGTCAAATTTTAGGAAACAAAAAGCAAAAAAATGTTTAATGTGTGTTCATACTTCGCGTCCGCGTTTCCAACGCACGGCGACTTTCCAGTGTTTTGAGATCGATAAGCCAGCGCTGTATCGATATCTATAGTCTAGTTCGCTGCGGATGATGGGGCTTGCCAGGCATAGCTGCGCTTGGCACGGCGCCAATCTGCTTTTTTCCTTTGCGCAGGCGGCGAGACTGTATCATACCATTAATATGTTGTTTAACACCAGCTGCTGCCACTTACCCGCTTCAACAAAAGGTTGAACGCGCCAAACGCAGCCCCGAGGACACGCCCTATTATCCGGTGCGAACCAAGCTGCATACTTCCCTAATGGCTCAAAACGCTCCACTGATACCCATACTTCCCTAGTCGCTCAAAACGCTGACGCTAAGTATGAACGCACTTTTGAGCCTTTGCTCATTGGGCTAAACGTAAAGACAATAGGAATGGAAGAGAGGCAAACGTACATCTCAGCTATTCCTAATTGAACAGCTACAGCTGACCCACCAGATGAACCTCCGGGTACGATCCAATCGGTCTCGACGTCTTCCTTAAAAAAATAGCTGGTAAATTCTTATTGTGAATGAGAAAACTCAATAAAAATAGGAAAGTCACTAGTTTACGGACACAGACAATACAACAAATTCATGATTCATTAACTTTCCTCTTTCATTCATAATAATAACAACTCAGGTTTCATAAGGTAATACTAGCTCGAAACGTTTTTTTAATCGCCGAAAACCATTTCGGAGTACACAAATGCGAAGGAACGTGACAATTACGATATTAGAGCGGTGGCTGGTTCAGCTAATGCGAGGAGGATGGCGCTACTTTTGTCGTTCCACTATCTTTGCTCATTAAATTTTCTGGATATGGAATGTGGAACACAGACATACGCCAACTCTCAATGTAGCAAATTCTGCACAATGACTTCGACTACTGAAGTGAGAAGAATAACGTTCTTGCCGCTGGTCAATCCTTTTCGGGGCACGGCACGCATTTAACTTCTATTAAAAATCGCAGTGACTTACTGAAGGCGATGTGGCCTCGAAAATGACCTGGGAGGGTCAGCCAATGTACAAGTAAGTGTTCTTTTCCTCCCTGACAAATCAGGTACCAATTTGCCTACATGGAGAGCACAGGACTTGGCTATCTTAGGTGGGAGCTGAAGCGGGATTCGGTCGTGGAACCGCGCGCTTGGTAAGAGTGCCACTTGCCACTCGAAAATATAATAGGTAGTTTCGCCATGTTTCCGACAGGCCAGCCAACAATGGTTAAATGAGAGTAGTAGCGCTCAGATATAAAGAGCCAGGCGCTTCAGGGGGCATCTTTGAGAAAAAAAGAAAAAAAAAGGAGAATACGGTTCAAATAGGACCCATTAGTTCCTGATTGAGCCATGCACGAGCACACGGTGCGAGACTGAGCACTCGGAAGAGCTCTTGTCCGTTAATATCATGGATATGTGAGCTCTCCTCCCTTGTCGTCTTCACCATTGGAGTTCTTCTCACTGCCTGCCTTATGGCAGCTAATCGCAACTGTGGAGTGGGCGGGGACTCCGCGCGTAGGATGAACTCCGTCGCAAACTAGTGCTGCCCTTTCCACCCAATTCCATGCGATTAAAGCGGCGCAGCTGTATCCAGTGTGGACTTGCGCACCCTCTACTACCAGGTAATCGCACGTTGTGCCTTTATACTTTTCAGTACGATGGCGATTGATACGAGACCAGAA
>MU913794.1:25489-37805 GCA_036418165.1 Cooperia oncophora | reverse complement strand
TGTTGTTTGCAAAGTGCGAAACATATCTTTTTCCTTTTTCCTCAACCTTGACAGTCATAGCGTAAATGAAGTAATTGCACCACTGATGCAGCTGCTCGGAAGGGAAGAGTGTGCAGTTATGGTGACAAGCAGCAATATGTACAAGAGTTTCGCATGTTGCGCGAAACATTGAAACAAAGCGCCCGTAGTGTTGGTGCAGAACTGAACATCCTGAAAAGTGATCTGGAAGACTTTCCATTGCTACAGGCCCGACTAGACTTTCTTAGCCCTCCATATGGCGTTTCAGCCCATGTCGTTTTGACAATTACGAGCGACGCTACCGCCATTTTACCCAGCCACACTTTCAGCGGAAGAAAAAAAATATAGCCAAGCCAGTGATGAACTCTGAGTTACCACGCGGGAGTCCCAGCAGTAGCGAGAAGTATTCCGATTGTGAGCACATTTTCTAGCACTCCTTTAAAAGCAGTCACTTGCTCGGTAACAGTGAGAGCATGTTTTCAACAGACGATGTGAAGAATGTGATGGGTACATTTATGGTGGTTGGCAGAGAGTGGGAGCAAGAAAGGATGATTCACACGTCATGAACTCGTTTTCATACAACAGCGGTAAGAAACGAATGGTTGGTAATTCAGCATTTACACCAAACAACTTCACTCTTTGCGCTAGGAGACTACTTCATCAAGTGCTGCTTATTAAACTGTAAGCAACTATCATAACTGACATATGATGGTCACAGGAGAAAGACCTGTTCTGCTATAAGATACCAAAGGGTTGGTGGGGTGGGGTAAGGTTAGGCTGGACAGTATGGAGCGTTCATGTTCTCCTCAGCCATCGCAACCTGTACCCTCTGGAGAGTTGTATGACAAAGAGGATATTCTTAGAAGTTCTGTCAATCCGTGATGGCGGAAACCTGATGGAGCCTTCTGAGGGTGCGGGTAATGCTGCAGTACACTAGTCTTTCTGGGAATGCTCCTTGTGGTCAAAGACAAACCACATACACCTTTGTTGATCCTTGCCGCGTGTGGTGTGAACGTCCTCGCAGTAGCGGTGGCGTGTCTCTTTCCGCGGTTAAAGAACCACGGGAACGGGCCTAGAGGGTATGTAGTGACGCCCGGGAGCCATATGCATACCTCGCTCCTGCTACCGTGAGGCCAGCCAGTCGCCTAACCATGGCCAGACGCGCAAATAGCACGGGCGGAGTATGTAAACGGCACTCAAAAACCACCACCCCTTAGCACCGTTCCCAGCACTATTCAGCGGAGAATGTGGCACTCTAGTGCACCTAAAAACCCATTCCGTACACATGGCAAGGCACGTTGAGGGAAGCGTAAAGTCTACCTTCATGAAATGTTATGGAAAGAAGGGTTGTGGATGATTGATCATAAGCTCGTCGAATACATCGTGAAATTTCATGAAAAATTATTTCTGTGGTCGATGGCAAATTAACGTCTATTGGGTGTGAGGCAAAGGAAAAAATGGAAGCTCTTCTGCTTGATGGGGACAGCGAATGGTACTCAGCTAACCTTGTACAGGCCCTGTGAAAAAATTAAATTACTGTCAGCAAAGTGGCTCACTATTGCAGCTCCTGAAGAATTCAGGTCTGACTATAATGAGAATGTTATTTAACATGAGAGCAAATAGAACTAGCGAATGTGCAAAATGGCCCGTTCAAGACGAACAGCGAGAAGTGTAGATGGACATTGCCGGTGAAGACAATATGAAGAAACCAGTAAATTTTTAAGCGTATTGCACCAATCGCGGTGAAGAGAACATGCCTATATGAATATGACTGTGATAGCGACAGAGCGAAAATTGCAACTTCTGCAGGGTTGAGAGATGAAGATGAAGAGAGAACAACGATGAAAGATTGATAAAAGCCACATTGTCTGTTGATTGATTCTTGGAAACTTCCCACGAAGAAAAAAACGAGCACTGACAAAGCACAGGGCTTATCCGAGTACAATCTCTTAAATAACGAAAGAAAAGGAAAAAAGTCGCTCAAAGTGCAAATTCCTAAGCTCTCACCTCACATCTTCATTCAGAGATGTTTGCACTTTTTTCTTCCCGATCATCGCACATACCCAAAATGGAAGGTCAAAGTGCTATGGAATCGTACCGCATATAAATGTAGACATCTTCAAACCGGCAGGAGAAGTCAGCTGCCAGGCATCGAAGTCAGTTAGTTCTACTCTACTACTACTCCCTTAGGTAAAGATTAGGGTAATGGGGACCAGACCAAATTACTATTGTTCCCGGGGACAGAATCCGATCGGAAGCAAAAGGTAAGAAACTAGTCTAAAATGTGGACCACAGTCAGAGTTAAGGAGATATTCATGGAAATAAAGGTAGAGTTCGAGGAATAAACGAAGGTTAAAGAGATTCGAGGTCACAATGAAGTCGGAGTAGATAGGAGTGGAGGTCAACCATGGGGGACAAGAAATGCTAAGAACACATGAGTAGAACATCTAATGGTAAGGCAATCACTGTAATTCAAACATTTCAGCAGATTTTCCAGGAAATGAGCCATCTAAAAAGATAGGAACCCGCTTTGCGAGCTATGAACTGAAACTGAATAAACGGATCCTTTTGAGGCCATTTTTGTACGAAAGTCAAATCAAAAAGCAGCCGGTACCGCGTCTACCCTAAAGGATCTCCTGTCGGGGTTTGAACGACGTTCAAATGCGGTTAACGACATACATTGTCATGATTAATGTAATCGAGAAGCGTCCGCCTGGCGTATAAAATAAATGCAGGCGTCCCCCGACATCGGGTGATACCCGAATTGGCTTAGGATACGGTAATGGAAGCAAAATGGTCTTCACTTCTGCACTGTTCAATTTCCCACTGCTTGTGCATTATATGGCTGCTCGTTGCTCCAACAATAATGTGTATGGAGAGGCAGCTCGGCCGATCACAGCGCTCGCATCTCCAGGCCACAATCAGGCGAGTCCTTAATTCAGTTGAAGTTGGTCTAGTTGGCTGCCTTGCCTAACAATAGTCCGTCGCTGAAGTACGCTGACCTGACTTTAATAATCTACAAACGGCGTAAAGCTTGTAAGATTCTCAAAGTGCAAATGAATCCCGACGGCATGAATTCGATTCAGATGGGTGAGGTATACAACAGGTTCTCATCGCGTCAGGCGTTCAATTCTCTGGCCCATTTGCATGATTTCATGCTTTCATGCGCGAAAATAATCTGAGGCCGCGCACAAATCGGCAGCATTCCAAGGTGTTTATCGCACTTTGGCTCAGATTTTCGAAGCTGTTCCAGTTTGATAAGTGGTGTTTAACGCCGCGGCGCGCCCTGCGAATGTTATCACAGGTGTGCTAACAGTAAGTGTGCTAACTATAAGTTATGGGCGAAAGAGACCTCGCACGGGACTCGAGCTTGCATCTCCTGCCTCTGGGCGGTTGCGTTATCCACTACGCTACCACGTGGGAGGGAGGGGGGGAGGCACTGGCGCTTAGGGTTGAAATACCTCGAAAACATGGTGCTGCAGTCACAGGCGGCTATGCTCACTTATTCATTAAGTAGACTTTTTCTAGAATCTGTAAATTGACCAATGGAGAAGAGCTGTGCTTGTGGCTATGTAATTTATCCACCTTCACAATCATACGATGTTCATTAACAATGTGTCCATATGTCCAAATTATGATCTTGTTCAGGGCGCCACGGAGTCATGTTTGAATGAGGTCACCGCGAAGGTTGAGCCAGTATCTCGGCACTGTTCGCCTGATGGCAGCATGATTGCAGCAACTGGTCCACTCGGGGTAAAGGAGTGAAAGAACGGGATCCGATTTTTTTGCGATTGGGATATAATGGAATGAATTCCAGAATCCGTATGAGTCGCACACTGCAATTTGTCCGGGTCGACGCTTTCACATCTGCAAATGCACTCTAAAAAGCGAAAGCATGTATGACTCTACTACTTGCTTCGCCCTGCAAAAGAAGACTTTTAATCGCTTTGCCAGCTGCCAGGAGTGCAGATTACTACGACGTAGCGATGACAGATCAACCGATATTGCTGATAAATCTTGCAGGATAAAAAAGTAGGAAATGAGACAAAGAAGAAAAAAAAGCACCGAAAGGGCAAACCGAAAAAAAGAATTGGGGCCCAGTCATGAAATCAGTGGTTGATAAATAGGAGCACATCGTAGATCATCCCATATCAAAAGTGGCAGACACATATAAGAATGGCAAGAAAAGCAAACGGGGATGAGCAGCGGGCCACTTAATCATTTGTATATCGACTACCTTAACTGTATCTGTGAAATTCTGAGCCACCACTACCTCTAAAGAATTCTCTCGAGAAATTGAAAGAAGCCCCTGATGGCGGGGGAAAATCGGGGCGCCGGTTTTTCAAAATCAGTATTCATAAACAGAAATGCGCTGCTCAAATTACCATGCGCCGGCAGCATAGTTTGTAAGGGTTCTGAAGTACGCGGGTGGAAGATCGTTCAGGAGCGTACAAGAACAAAGAAAAAAATTTGTTGTCGTGTGTTCATAATTCATCGCCTGCACAAAAAAAAAAAAACGGGTGGATAAAGTCAGCCCCTGGGCTATCTGATCACAGAGCCTGGACCCTTGTCGAGCTTCCCCGCGAGTCTGACATCCCAGCTGCAACTGCTGCCCGAGTTATGTCCGATAAACGGAGGATGGTCAAGAGGGTGGCGCATGGGTACCCAATTTTCTTATAGAAGCACGAACGCAGTACCGATTCTATACCTCCAGCATAATGTTCTCAGCATGAGATGTCACTCACAACTGTGAAAACGCACCCCGGCCCTAGATGAAATATGGGTGGTCTCGGACCTCGAGTCGAAACTCACAATCGTCAATTTTCTATGAATGCAGATGAGAAGCCGCCCGAGTTCTACCATGAAGAGTTACTGTTAATGGATGATCATCATAGCAAAGGATTCCCACATTGTGGCTTTCAAGCAGCTCTATAGAGAGAATAAATCCGTCACTGTCGGTGCATATTGCCTGTTCCTCGGCATTCAGATCGACAAATGGATGTACCCCACACACTACAGAAAGAAGGCCACCGGGTTGCTCTCATTACGTTGCCTAAGACCCACTAACTTATTGTAATCAGTGCTGGCACAACAAACAATACGAACTATTCAATCGTCCCATTCGTCGGCATAAAGCCAGTCGATACCAACTGTTCTATTCAGTAGTAGAGCAACTCTCGACGGGGAGACCTAACAATGTTTTGTCTATTTGCCTCGAAATTGGCCAACAACAGCAAAATTATCTACTCACCACTTGTTGAAATATCGAAGGTACCAATCCAAAGGCCCTACCGGGCAAACTGGACGGGTCAACTTGGTAAGAGGTTTATCATCACATAAAGCTGAACATATCACTTTTCTATCATTATTCTCCTCCCCTTTGTTTTATCATAAAAAAAACCATCGGAGCCACTTTGAATGGGATACCTAATAAGTCAATTGTTTCGAATTGGGAAAGAAATCAAAACCGAAAGGTGATCCGCAAGATTTCTTATTGACAATTTCATGCAACTCGGCTGGAATCGAGGGGTTATAATAAAGTCCCTGCCTTACAACTAGCTTTAGTGCAGGAACTGCTACTTAAATCGTAACAAATCAAATGTAAGAGGAGTAAGAATGATCATCAAATGAGCTGCACTAGTTATTCCGAAAAATGAGTCTTCTTATCGGTATTATACAGGTCATGAACCTCTCCAAGATAGAAGTCACGTGTGACGGAGCGAGCCCAGGGCAGATCTCCACCACCTGGCAGGCTCAGGGGGGGGTATCATTGATGGAATAAGGACATCCTGGCTGTGCTCCAATCCTTGTCGCGTCACATGCCCTGTTGTTTGCAGGGATTATGGTGGCAAATTCAGAAAATCCTCAGCCAAATCTTAGACCGTAGCAGGGTCAGAATGTATGGTGCGACTGTACGTAGAGTCCATTGTCCGCACCGCAAAGAGTACAGCTTCTGACTAACAATTACGTTAGGAGAAACTTTTCTGGCCAAAAAGTGGAAGACCGGGCTTGAGATAAAGTAAATGCAGTCGACAATGAAAAGTATCAGTGAAGGCCCACTTATCAGCCTAGGAATGCATGAAAAATCAACCCAAGCCACAGGTGCTACCGTAGCTGCAACGGGAAAGGAGCCGGGGATCCCTTTAGAGGGACTTCGTCTATTGTAACCTGCCCTGTAGTGGCTGCTGAATGTAGTGATCAACTACGCTTCTCCTTACCTTTCCAGAAGTCTCTAGGAGCTTGTTTGAAAGCGTACGCATAACACAAACAACGATGAGCGAGCTTAGTGCAGGTGTCAGAAGTAGACCCGCAAAAGCAGTGGACCTTCAAAAGCTGTCGATGTGACCACTACGCCGCATAGTTCAGGAATGAGTCAGTGTCGTAAAAGCTAGCGAGGACCCATCAAGTGCAAAAGCAAATCGATGCCAGTGAAGAGAAGAGAACAATAAAAAGGATAAGAGAAAATAAATATCCTCAGAAAACGCATGTTGGTGGAGCCTTCAGAAAAAGCTAGAAAGAGCTACTCAAGTACTGAATATTCCGCAAATCTTTCAACAATATTCTCCTTATTTTGGGAGAACGAAGCGGTGAATTTTACAGTCCCGAAGAATCACCCTAGGTGGGGATCATTATAGTCCTAGCAAGCATTCCGGTGTATTCCCACTTTCTAGATAAGAGCTGAATGCATGGCGTACTCTATGGTTATCGATCGACAGTAACTCTTTTATGGTTTGAAAATGAATATGAATTGGGGCAGTTCGGCGACGGAGGGAAGGGAGGGGGAGCATTTTCAGTTTCGCTGCTTCAGTAGTTACGGTTCACAAGTTTCACTGTGGTTAAACCGGTGAGCTCTTGTAAATTTGGAGCATGCTCGTCTAGCCACCTTATTAGAACCTGCCAAAACTTGTAAGCTCACCAAAAGGCTCTCTAGATGGGAAGACACGCCGCTGGGAAGTAGCAAAGAGCAAAACGCCCCACCCGTCCCTCCTCCCCTCCCCTCGTTGCCGAACTGCACCTCTGCACCTGTAAGGTTTTTTCTGACAATACTTGCTGTTGATCAACTAACCCTACTTACCTAACAGCCAGAAATGCACCAATATGTAAAACCAGTTGGTTCTCACGAATAAACAGATATGCAAGTTAAAGGAATAGCTCAACGAAAGGAAAAAAATGACCAATACTCGATTGTGGCTAACCTACAGTCCATTGAAATAAATTGTGAAACAGTGTTTTGAGAAAATTTGAAGGAAGTTTTTTTTGTGACTTGGCAGACTCCCAAAGCACTGACTGGACGCTGCGGTGTTCGGTAAGTGGGCGATTCGTAAAATGGCGCGGGTTTCAGACGATTTGAAAAGAACTTGGACGCCGCCGTAGTGACCGCCTACATTGCACTGCGAGACGCTGTGAAAGAAATTTGAATACGCGCTCTGAACGGGACGGATCACACGACAGCCACGGCCGACCTTGCAGCCCACGGCAGCAACAGGTGCAGAACGACACGAAAAACATGTTCTTGCTAAAGACACTTGTCTAACACAGCCCATAACACCTATTAATAGGGATTAGGGTTTCGCAACGGTTAAAGAGATGCTTTTTCGTTTTTTTTTGAACCGAGCTTCGTCAAAGCAGCTCAAGCATCCTGCACTTGATCAACTGGTAATATCTGAAAGAACGACATTCGTATATTTCTGGGGGCAGATCGGTGACGGGGGAGGACATTTTGCACTTGTTGCTTCTCTAGTTCCGGTTTAAAAGTCTCACTCTTTCGAAACCTGTCAACCCCTGGAGCAACCTGGTCGAGCCACAATGGTCAAACCTGTCAACGTCTTGTAAGCTCACGCAATAGCTCTCTAGATAACTCGACGATTGATGGGAACTAGCAAAAGTGCAAAAAGCCCCCCCCCCTCTCCCCTGTCATCGAAGAGCGCCGATTTCTAATAAAGGAAATAGAACCCATGAGTGAGACACCGCAGAGGACTCAAAATAACGTGAACATTCCATGTCCCACATTTTTTGGGGCGGATCCCTTCTCAAGTAGTCTTTTTTCTTTTGCGAGCCTCGCAAATGTCATTTTTCCAGATTCGTGCTCCGAGCGCATTTATTCGCTACTGATGGTGGGGCCTGTCAGGGTGTAAGTTTGGCGTAATCACAGCCCATTCTCCACCAGCTGTGGTCGATTGCCATTTCCAGTGTTGGTAGTGTAGCGCCAACCATCCCCCCCCCTTTTCCACTCCCCCCTAACATCCGCAGCAAAAAAAATTATATTTCACCCCAGTTCTTTTCTGCCCCCATACCATTTCCCTTTTACCAACGCTTGCTAACACAGGTAACACTGGGCGGATAACAAAAAGTCCAGCAAGCCTCAGGATCGAGGGCTGTCAGGATCCTTGATAACATTAGGATAAATTTATCGAAAGTTATTTACCAGCGTCACTTCACTCCACATTTCTTCATTTTTTTCCAAATATTGACCAGAAATTTTGACAAGTTCGACAGGAGTTTACAGTGCTTGGCAAGTGATAACAAGGCTGTATACAGTCCACATGATTTGGTATGCTGATAAACGCTTGCGGGAGTGGCTCCTCACTTCACCTAAGATTATTATCGCCCGGAAGGATTCCTGGGATGGGCTGTCCGGTGTTGTTGCCTTTTTTCGATATCAAATACTGCGCGGTCGTAAGCACCTCTTATGCTCTTACTGGTAACAGCGAAACTATAGCAATCATGAACATTGGAGCTGGTGGCTCCGCCAGAAAATGAGTCAACCCCTCGACCGTAACCAGCCTATAACTAACTACTTATATCATAAATTTCATCAATTTCTTGTTCCAGTTCAGGTTTTAGCCATGCGGAGAAATAGGACCACGAAAACAATCACCAGCTGCTTACGGAACTTTCGAACTTCTAATTGGTTCCCAGAAGCTTCTTATTTATTAGAGAACACCCGGATCAAGAAAAAAAAAGCAAAAATACGCAAAAGGAGAGCAAGAAAAAAAACATTCGCTGCGGTGAGGGGAAAATGCACCTTATACACGGTACGCCCTGTACCCCGAAAAATGTACCTTCTGTTGAAATCGCTTTCGTTCACCATACGCTGTTGGAAGAACTTGTTCAAACAACTACTCATGGGTGACTCCCCTTGAAGTGTGAGGGGAAAAAAGACGATCATAATTACAAGGCTAGTTATGAATCTTTTGTTAAACAAGCGCCTGAGTCCAAAAAGTTTAATGTGGTGGGCAAACAGGTACCACTAAAATTCCAGGGGTGAAGCGCATGGATGCGAAAGCTGCGTAGTAGATGGATGAGAATGTTGTTATGGGTGAAGTAGAATGTTGTCATGCGTGAAGTACTGCGGGCCACATCCTCCAGCGCCACTCCCGACGTTGCATCTTGCGGAACGACCTAACCGTTTACTGTAGAAACGGAAATTTGAGCGAAATCTATGCATAATCAATTACGACCAATTTTACTCAGAAAGGGCTAAATACTCCAGTTCCACCTACTTGTTAGAAATCTTTTTAGCGGTCAGTTTGCCTTGAGTGCCCCCTCCCTGCCTTGAATTACAACAAGTGGTCCGCCTCATAGCCAGGCATATCCAGGTTTCAAAGGCGACCACAACAAGTTCTACAGCAACGGCCAGATCACCTTTGCATACGGTGGGATTTTGCAAAAATTTTACATGCAAACTCATATCATTCTTACCACTAATAGCTGGCAGCGGCTCTATGAATGTCTAATCTGCCTATGAGTCTCCGAATGAGACCCTTCTTTAATCCTCTGTTAGGTCAAGGGACGTGACGGGCCCTTCGGTGTTAATTCGATTAGTGCCCTTTCCTTTCCTTCCTGTTCGGCCTGATTCGCAGATGCGACTTACGCTAATAGAACAAAACGTTGACGGATTACTACGTTATGGAAACCAGCCCACTTGAGACATCAAGAAGATGACCACAAACACGAACAGAAGAAAGCCGCCGCAATAGCTCTTCGTCTTTTTCACTTATGTTTCTCGTTGTGTACCGAACACCTTTTTTCAAAGGAGGGGCTTGGACTGTACAAGCATCCTGCTCGCTGTCCACCTCGATTCGTCGCTTCCTAGGTGTACGCTTGAAAGACTCGGCATTCCGAGCAGGCAGGATGAGCATGCGATCATCATTTTTAAACGCTACTTGTGAAGGACAGCACTCCCTGTGGTTCCCGCTACACACAAGTAGGAAGGGAAACCTGGAGTCCCAACCTCTGTCAAGGATTTCGGCATATTTGGTGAAAGAAGCGAAGAATAGGTGGGTCAGGCACATGCGACCTATTGCAGTTCGACTAGAACTCTAATCAACTCGACAAGAGTGACTCCGGTAGTAAATGGATAACGCAACTGCCCGATAAAGAGGAGATGCGGGCTCGAGTCTCATCTGGAGCCCGATTTTTGCCAATATCTCAGCATTCTTGGGAATCCTTTTGAGTTTTGATCACTCTGGGAGCACATGGCAAGTGGTGCCACTTACGGCGCGCACGGTCAAGGGGTCAAAGTGCAGATGGATCCTTGCCCAAGTTACAAGTCTTTCAGCTCCTCTTTTAGGCATCTGGCACCATAAGTTGCTAGTAGTGTAGAAAACAGAATCGCTTATCGGCTGGTTTCTCGCAAGTCATTGTTGTATTGAGTTGCAGGCGAAATGCCTTTATGGGCCCAAGCGGAAGTAGAAGGCGCGGCGCATCCAAGGAAAGGATAAAATAAAGTCCTCGTGATTGGTCAGTCCCTTCTTGGGGTAGGGTACACATCATCCTCCCAGACGAACCTGGAACCAATCCACCGTAGGGGTCGAAGGTTTGGTTGTACTCACCAGGAGCGAGCCGGGATTTGATCTCCGGCAAGGGTGCACTCGCCATGAAACTTGCCATTACACTACATCTGCCTCGAGAAAGAGAATCTGACTTTGTTTCAAGTGCGGAACTTTGTAACTTTAGCGATAATAAGGATCGGAAGAACAGTCAGCATTTCCTACCGCCTAACAGTGCAAGCTCTGAACAACGTAATGATTTACTCAATGGCGTCACCATTTGGGACTACGAAAATCCGAATGGCAGTTTTATTGCCATTTGCGAGGCCATCAGTGAGACCACGCTCTTTGTGGCGGCTCCTTTGAAGATGGCACTGAATAGGTTTACACCTGGAGTTTTTTTTTCATGAAGCTTGGAAAATGAAAAAGATGCTCGAGGTGAAGATGAAAGCGCTAAACCGACGAAAATTACATGGGTGGTTGACAGATACGGGAAGCTATTTGGCACCTTAACGAATTAAGAGGATTATGCTACTTTTTTTTCATCAAAGAAAAGCTGTTTAAATCGCTCAGCGTTTTTTTCTTCTCTATCATTATTAATCGAAAAATATCGAAGAAGCTGGGCGTTCTGCCCTTTATCAACTGAAATCATCGAATTAGGGGAATTCAGTCCGTCGTCACTTCCACTCTCAGCTTTTGATCGTCACCGCCAAGGACACCGCTAATTATCTCTGCTTTCTTGAAGCAACTGAGCACACTTCTGGAATCTGTGCATACGTCTGAGGACCTCCTCACATTTTCGGATCTATCGATTAACTCACATATTGGCAATAATTAGGGCGATATTCACGCTCATCGATCCATTCCCCCCCCATCTTTTAGGCAGGATAGCTTACAATGAAAGCTAGGGAAGCTAGTTTATTGTCACTCAAACTTAAGCACTTGGGAGATCTGGGACGCACACAGCGGGGACGTTATCCCCCCTAAACATGGAAAAAGGGAAGATCTCCTCCTGCACGTTACTAGGGGAGGAAGGGAAAAAAGAGCTCAAGAGTCGTGTTGTTAAGACATTTTCCGGTTTATCTTACGCAAGCAACTAGAAATGATATCAACCAACATACTTTCCTCTCGCTTGCCATATGATATATAATTCCTATTGTAGCGGTTCACCCGCTTAATTTTTTCGAAGCAAAAGATAAAAATATTCTCAGAACTTTTCTGACATCAAGAATCGCACGTCTCTTTATGACTTCACAGAATCGCCCGTCTCTATCGACACGCCAGTGAGAACAGTTCGCAAAACTCAGTTTCGACGCCAAGTGTTTAGCTGTACTGTACTGGAATAGAATTCGAAAAAACCTCTGCACATCCCAGCCTCGACAAGAACAAAACAGCTGCTAGAGAACGCAATGGGGGGAGGGGTGCGGACACAACTTCTTAACTACGGGGAGGGCCATTTTGTAATTGCTGCAAAACCCTGTACACCCTTACAATGGTGACTCCGAGCTGCAGAATGGAACCAGCTT
>MU913794.1:0-25389 GCA_036418165.1 Cooperia oncophora | reverse complement strand
AAGCTAGTTTATTGTCACTCAAACTTAAGCACTTGGGAGATCTGGGACGCACACAGCGGGGACGTTATCCCCCCTAAACATGGAAAAAGGGAAGATCTCCTCCTGCACGTTACTAGGGGAGGAAGGGAAAAAAGAGCTCAAGAGTCGTGTTGTTAAGACATTTTCCGGTTTATCTTACGCAAGCAACTAGAAATGATATCAACCAACATACTTTCCTCTCGCTTGCCATATGATATATAATTCCTATTGTAGCGGTTCACCCGCTTAATTTTTTCGAAGCAAAAGATAAAAATATTCTCAGAACTTTTCTGACATCAAGAATCGCACGTCTCTTTATGACTTCACAGAATCGCCCGTCTCTATCGACACGCCAGTGAGAACAGTTCGCAAAACTCAGTTTCGACGCCAAGTGTTTAGCTGTACTGTACTGGAATAGAATTCGAAAAAACCTCTGCACATCCCAGCCTCGACAAGAACAAAACAGCTGCTAGAGAACGCAATGGGGGGGGGGGGTGCAGACACAACTTCTTAACTACGGGGAGGGCCATTTTGTAATTGCTGCAAAACCCTGTACACCCTTACAATGGTGACTCCGAGCTGCAGAATGGAACCAGCTTCATATGAATGGTGGCTATTCTGCTCCTTGGAGCTCATTCCTTGAAGCTCAACGTAACTCGATACTCAAAGGTGACTGAGATTAAGGCGGAAGCGGATTTTTGCCTGATCTTGAGGCAGAATGAACGCTGGAGTGAGTGACCCAGGTGTAGAACGATGACTTATCCAAAACCATGTAGGTTTAATCTTCTCTGAGCGTTTGCGATAGTAGATGAGTTTTCCATCGTTGTTTGTGCTTTGAGATATCAGACCCTAAGCCAAAATGACCTGCTTGATCTATAGGATTGAAAAAAACACCAATCAGTTCTTTCCGTTCTGGTCTCGGTTCATCCACAGTACATGAACGGAGTGTGCATGCAAGAAAAAGTACTCAGTCTATGACCCTGACCCATTAGCGAACAAAAGGAGTCAGTTCGACGTAGATGAGACTGTTTCGTTGGAGAATTCCTGAGCGCTGAGGCATAATCGAATAAAGGATAGAGGGATCAGCGAATCCCTTTGGATTGCGCCATGGGTACATCTTTAATTCTTGTCCGTGCAAGCATTTGAAAAGGCTTCGATCCATACAGAGTCTTCGAGTTCTACGAGATTTCCAGTGCTCATGATAATCTTCCACTGCCAATGAGCGGAAAGCATTGCTGGAGTGAAGGCGATTCGGGCACATCCGTCGTGTAGCTGTATGGTCTGGTAAGGTGTCTCTGGTTTTTCTGCGGCCTGGCTACGATATGCTCCCACCATATGTCAAGCATTTCAATAAATGGCGGAAGTAGTATTCAAAAAGCTGGCAGTGGGAGGACTTCCTGCCAGCGCCGGCCTTTTGAATACTACTTTTGACCTTTGGGACTTCGAGCTGGCCTCCATTTGTACGAGTTCCTTACTAGTATGTATAGTCTATACGAGTTGCAAATCCTTGTTGGATATACGGCAACCCAAAAAGCCAAGCATTTCCGTTACGTTTCATGGCAGTGGCAAAACATAACAAGCACCCGGAAAAATGTAGTGAGAGCGCTTTTGGATCTTAAAAAATGATCTCTACTGGGAGATTACAGTAATTTTTGATTGGCGCATCGTGTCAGAGAAGGATGAAGGTCGGCCAGAAATTGGCAAACAGTCGGCATCGTCTGTGACGAAGTGCGTAGGATTTATGGCTTTACTTGCATGAAGTTATGGTCTGGTTACGACCAGTAGCTAGAAGTGATCGAGACACGCACGGTCGAGCACGCGAAAAGGTTTGTTGACGTGAACGATTCACTGTTTTCTCCCGATTCGTTGAAGCGGCGTTTCACGATTACAAATTAGGTAGTGGGAATGAATGGCGAAGGTGAACATGCTGGTTGACGCATTATTGAAAAACGAGGAAGAACTGTTCACGAGAATCTCTTTCTTCTTGCAGTTCGTCATGAGTAGAGAGGGAGTAGAACGACTTGGACAATGTACTTCGGCAAGGCCTCATGGGTCAAGATAAAAGTCGCAGTCTCTCCCCACACATTTTCGAACTGCAATACGGACACTTCCTTCAATCTGTTGAACCAAGTCCCCCTACTCGTGAAAAAGGTGGACATTGTGCTAATCGCGGGAAGTCTATGCCTTTAATAAAACCTTCGAAGCGCCAGACGAAACGGAACTTTTTCTGAAATAATTCAATAATGAGAACGATTGGATTGTGAGGGTTTATGCGCAGTTTTGATTACGGAGTTAAAAAAGTGCGGGCTTCTGTCTTCAAAACGACGACGATCCTAATTACTCCGGTTTCAGTTCGAAGAAAAAGAGAGCATAATGTGGAAGGGACACTTGAAGAAGTCTTTGTGGAAAGCCGGGCTCGTCGTAAAATATGTGTTGTAGACGGGGATTCTCGCCCAAGCATGAAGGATGCGAGAACCAGCCGAGTGCTTTGTGGAACAGGGGTTTTGCAAAATGTGAAGGTGCGAATCGAAAGTATTCTAGAATGAATTGCTCCACACCATATCTCTTCCCACCTGTCATGTTTCCGAGACGGAGGTGGTATAGCAGCAAGGGACACGCTTAAAGCTTAATAGCTTAGAAAGTAGATGACTGCGGTCACCATTCTTCCTCTCATTTTTTCCTAGTTTTTGAAGAAAGGGTAGTTCATCACTTGCACAAACAATGCACTACCGATGAACAGGGGTGGCCAGTAAAAAACACATTCCATCCATGGAATCATTAAAGTTTACTTTGCACACGGGGTAAGCTACATGAAGGACCCATGCGGTGTAATGCTCTTGAGGTGCTATAAGACCGAGAAAGCGCTTCAACTCAGCTCCGCGGTCACGACAAGGTGAAGCCACCCGTCGTCGTCACCGAGCTCAAGACTGTCAACTGTAATCGCGTCAGTCTGAAGCAGCTGGGTAGTGTACATGGTTGGGTCACAAATGATTAGGTTCCTAAACAGGGATAAGATCCCAGGCAAGTCGGTTTGGCAGATTCTAAAGGCACAAATTCGAGGTTGCGTCTGTAGTAATCATCCACATTATTCATTTATCCCGTCATTCCGTGCGAAGAAATCTCTAGGAGTACATTCCATGAGCAGAGTACTTTTTTCTCTTGGTCACCCGTGTAGATCTTCTCTGAGACAGGGCAACAGGATACAAGAGAAGTGAAACACCTGACAGAAACGATTTATGTTACAACGCAGAAAACGCAGAAGATTGAAAAAGAAGGATGATGCGTCAGTGCTGATCAACCGATTTCAAGATAGTTGCGATGAACAGGGTCAATAATGTGCTCACGTATCCTGTGACAAATGTGCCCCTTCTACGTCACCTGCCTGTCGTTTTTAGGGACTTTAAGGGCATAGAGGCCAAGGTTTGTAGTGATTGTCCGCATTATTCATTTACCCCGTCGTTCCGTGCAGAGAAATCTCTAAGGGTAGACTCCTTGAGCAAAATGTCTTTTTTTCTAGTGGCTATCCCTTTGAATCCTCTGTCAGACAAGGAAACAGAGTACAAAAGAAGTGAAACTCGACGAAAACAATTCATGTTGAAACGCCGAAACATTGGAAAAGAAGGATGATGTGTTGATCAACCTACTTTAAGATGGTTGTGATGACGAGGTTCAGCGAAGCGCTCACGTGTCCCAATATGCCCCTTCCATGCCACCTGTTGAGAAAGGGAGGTTCACTTCGTATCCCGAGGATGGAACGGACGTGAATGCGTAATCATTTAGACATGGCGAATGATGCGGATTTGTTGGACACGGGCATGATTACAATTGCCCCAAAAAGGCAATCCCATCAAAAGCGCACTCGACCACCCACATTCATTCATTGAGGCACTTATGCAGCTACATCCTTCCCATCTCCAACTTCACCCCATCTCCAGGATATGGATTGTTGGTTAACGGCCAGGGAAGAGAGATGGCATTTCCATGCACATCCCTTTCAATGTGATGTCTTATTTGACAACCCCTTATGGAAATTTCATAACTGAATGCACTTGCCCATTTTTTTGAAGAATACAAATAAGTGACCGAAATAACAGCAATAATCACGAAAGAAATGATAAATGATTCTGGCCATTAATTACCTTATGATAATGATAAGAGAGCTCGTTTTTCTCGCTCACTTGCTAGAACTGCTATTGAATGTGGGTTCGTACAGAATAAAGGGCAACAATGTCGATTGAAGAGGGCGTGATAAGCTCATCAAACATCAAGGAGGCCAAAACTAACAACGGGAAGCATATCGCGGATGAGATAATTGCAAGGTCAAGGAGAATAGGCGATTTTCATTGGATTCCTGCACATCATGCATAAATATGAAATGAAGGCACGCAACAATCCGGCTATTCATAGGTATCCTGGAGATAGTACTACCCGAGTCAGACATATCCATTCTATCAAACAGGCAGCCATATTTGCCTGCGATGGGGAGACAAGTCACGCTTGACCTCAGTAAAAATGACCACGAACACCACAATCAGGGTCAAGTACGTCGCCTCACGGGCTGAGGTAATTGGGATCCGCGTTTGGTTTGTTTTGATGGAGACCGCCACCAACCACATCTAGCGCCTCATGTTCATAACAATGAAAGGAATTGTAATATTTATAAGTATGAAAATGGACCTAGCACAATAAGCTAGTTGCTCCTTTCTATGAAATCCAACGTGGCAAAGGCAAACCATGCCTTCTATCCTAACAGATAGGCTAGCTGGAGAGAACTTTGAGAATATAGCTGCAGGAGGAACTTGAATACAGCAGCGCAGATCGTGCAAATGCTGTAGCCAAAGGATCGCGTTCTCGGGGACTTTTCAGCCGAAATTTCATTTCGTCATTCTCGGAATTGGTTCCTCAATCATTATGGTTAGAGGAACATTCCACGAGTGAGTCATTTCTCTGCATCCGAAAGAAGGACTGGTAAGCAACTCCGGACCTTCTATAGCTTTGTATGTGGATGAACACACGCCAGGGTTTGTTGAATGATAAATTCTTTTGTTTTACGGCTCAGTGCAACCAAACCGTACCAAAGGCGAATGATTCCTGCACGGCAATAAGCGCGCAATTCGCATCAGGTTCATCGCGATGTGTAGTAGTGTGTCAGGTCCAAGTCAGCTTGGGCTAAGAATTACCCCATTAACAACTCAGGTGTTCAGAACTATATCTACACTAATTTTTGAATTGATGCCATCTGGCGTTGAGTTCACGGGTTCACCGGGGAGGTGGTAGAGGAATAGCAGAAGCACCACAAGGTTGCAGTTTCCACGTGTGGATGAGAAGATTATTCGCAAGTTTCAGTGCCGTTGCAGACGGAGGATTTCGAACTCGTTCTGTGTGGATGGTGCGACTCCAGTGACGTACAGAGTAAGCGACAATAACCAACATACTAGTCGACCTTGCCCATCATTGTACAGTGTTTAATCATCCATTCGAGTTGAAATTAATACACACTGTGTCGGCGCAGTACAAAGAGTTTCACCGACATCAAATAAACGACTATGGTCATAACTCTTTATCAGAAAGTAATTCTCGCCAACGACCGTTCTGAGCGAATAAAACTCTTTAGGAGAATCTCACTCTTCCTTCCGGGAGATGGTCATTTTGCTCACACATATAAAGATGATGATAGCAGGATCTAATCTGTGCAGCCGTTCTGGCTCTAGACCGCACCGCTTCAGAATAATGGCTGGGCGATACATAAGTACCAGCAAATTTGTTTATAGAGAGCAAAAAACACAGTCCGCTTTCTTCCAAACAAGTTTCACGTCGCCTAGCAATATGAAAATTGAGAATATCCGTAAACTCTGTGCCAAAACAAGGTCTCAGGCTCTTCGTCAAAACGGTGTTGACAATAGTAAAAGTATGAAGAGAAAGCACTGAAAGATAGCTCGCTGCTCGGCTGGCACTGCGCATTCACCTCACCCTTAAAAGTTTATTTTACGATGGCAGGTCGCAGTTGCAGGAGTTTTTGCTATCTCCCCTTCGAGCCACTAATCGAGTGACGAGAGAAGGGAAAACGTCAAAAACGTCACTAATTAAAGGCAGAGCTCACAATTGCGTCAAAAGCTGTTCGAAGGGAAAGAAGTGTTCACTGCAGCGAACAATCCTGTATAATTTCACATCAGAAAGTGGTAAGGTGGCGGCGGGGAACCAAAAGTTTTCTCGAGCGACTCCGCTTAAAGCCAGTGACTCCGCCCACGCTGATAGATGTGTTATGCTGTCTTCTTATTTGCTCTCTTGCTGCAATTTCTGGTTTATTGCCCGATATCCGCAATAATTCTGTAACTTTCGCTTGGCACAAGTAGGGCCTTATTTGGAGCGTTTTAGATGAATTCCTGCCCTTTTTTCTTCACGGACAAGTCACGTAGCACGTATATTTTTGCTTTCCAACCCCGCTCCCTACTAACTGTCCGCCGGTTCATCACGATGTCTACCAAGCCTCTTCAGTTTTGAGCAGTGGGCGGGCTTATAGCGAAAAGAGTGCATGGAAATGAGTTTTCGTCTGCTGGGTATCATCACGTATTAAGTCTTCTCTGCCAGGTTACTCTCACCATTGGGATCCTGATGGGAGTATACACTTCCACTTTCGCGAATTGCACCTTTTACTGAACACAGGGCGCATGGACATCGAATGGTTATCGCTTTAGTTTGTCGTGAGGTTTGTCTTCCCTCTGGTCAAAAATCGCCTGTTCCACACATGAAAAATGTTTTAGCCGAAACGCCTCTTCTCAGCAACAGAAAAGTCTTTCCATAAACTAGTCTCATGGGACGTGCTTAGGCGGTTTTATTCAGGTTGTCCGGAAAGTTCTCAGCGTTTTGTGTTACTTTGTACATTCATTGCTGATTAAAAACTCATTCTCCCTTGCGTCTCAGTAGTACATCCTGAAGAGAATTTTTTGCGCTATCTGATGGTATAATTGCCGTTTCACCATTGCTTGATAAACCCCTTTTCCCAAGACTTTTTGAAGCATGTCAAAAGAGCAACTTCGGACGATATTTTTCTTCAACTACAAATTGGGTCAATCCGCAGTCGAGACAAATTAACCAGGTGTGGGGGCCCAATAGTGTTGGAGAAAGCACCGTGCGACAATGGTTCGACAAATTTCGTTCTGGAGATTTCAGCCTTGAAGATGAACCTCGTAGCGGTCGACCTAAAGCAATACCTGACGAGGATTTGAAGGCGTTTGTGGAGGCTGACCCATCCCAAACAGTTCGAGAGATTGCAGAAAAGCTAGGCGTTGGCAAATCCACTGTTGCGGATGGTCTGAAACGCATTGGGAAGGTGAAAAAACTCGACAAGTGGGTGCCCCACAATTTGAGTGACCGGCAGAAATTGGCACGTCTCGAGGTTTCTTCTTCACTGCTTTTGCGCAACAGAAACGACCCGTTTTTGGACCGAATTGTCACCTGTGATGAAAAGTGGATCATGTAACAGGAGACGTTCCGGACAGTGGTTGGATGCCGACGAACCACCGAGGCAATTTCCAAAGCCGAATCCTCACGAAAAAAGATTATGGTCACAGTGTGGTGGTCATCGGCTGGTGTGATCCACTATAACTTTTTGTCACCAGGCCAAACCATCACAGCAGAGTCCTACTGTGAAGGAATCGACGAAATGTACCGAAAATTTTGTCAGCTGCAGCCAACACTTATCAAAAGAAAGGGTCCGATTCTTTTCCACACGTTTCACAAATCACTATCCATAAATTGAACGAATTGGGGGTTGAAGTTCTACCTCAACCGCCATATTCTTCAGACCTTTCGCCAACCGACTATCACCTTTTCAAACATTTTCAGAACTCCCTTGCTGGAAAATACTTCATCAATCAGGACCAGGCAAAAAAGCCTTCGTGGATTTCGTGGACTCTCGACCACCCAGTTTTTTTCCGACTGGTTCACATTGGCAAAAGTGTGCTGATTCGAACGGTGCTTATTTTGATTAAATCCGATGAGTATTAAGAAAGTTATGATCGTTCAAAGTGAAACACTCAAAACGCTGAGAACTTTCCGGACAACCTAATACGTAGGCTGCCTTTTATATTTCGGGATTCGGCAACCCCAGTGTTGCAATCTGGCAGCTGACAGCTCTATCGTAAAGTTTGACCTTTTTGAGGTTATACGTACTCAGAACATTTTGACATATGAGCGCTATTTGTGTTTCAAGAACATCATATCAAAGCTTCGACGTGTCTGCTCTTTACACCAACGTAGACACGAGAATGGCAATTGAAGCGTGCATTGACCTATTACGACAGCATTCCAATAGCTGTCAATTATACGGTTTGTCCATTGGCGAGATTGAAGAGCTTCCTGGTAAATGTTGTGAAGTTCAACATGTTCCGATTCCAAAACAACATTTACATGCAGACGAGAGGATTAGCCATGGGCAGCCGCATTGCACCGCTTCTTGCCATCATATTCATGGACCGTTTAGAAAGACGTGCCTTCTCATCGGGATTGCTGTTCTACGGTCGCTACATTGATGACATCTTTGTAGTCGGAAAATCCAGAACAGCACTTCGTCGGACGTTCATCGAGCTGAACTCGGCGCATCCAAATATTGCGCTGACTGTCGAGGATCCAGAACAGGACTTTTCTGCCATTCCTGAACACAAAGGTGAAGCTTGTTGGAAACCAGGTGTTCTCTATGTGGCATAAGAAGAGCGCTTCGAAAAATATCTTAATCCATTCGAGAAGCTGCCACCCCCTGTTCATGAAAAGAAATGTCGTTAAAAACACCTTGGCAACAGCTTGGAAAATGACGTCGACCAACGTTCCAGAAGTAATGGATAAGGTGACGCGGATACTTGTCGAGAATGGCTATGGAAGCAGACACGTGAATTGCTGGCGCCCATATCAGGTACCGGGAGGCGTCCCTCTCATAATACCATACCTCTCCGAGTCCTTTGCTAAGGATGTTAACCGAGTGGTGAAGAGGTCTGGGATGCCGATCCGCCTGATATTCCGACCACCATCAACGCTGCGCCGTCTGCTCACAGCCTCTCGACTATATGAAGATCTGTGTGGCCGTGCAAATTGTTGTTACTGCGAAGAAGAGCCCGCCAATAACTCCCATCTTGCGCCTTCCTTCTAGCGCCGCACACAAAAACACCTCGCTCTTTATCGACACGCTAGACGTCCTGCGCCATACTCTCTTCGCAGTGCTCAAATCCTCGTCTTACATCAGCGCAGAACGTGAGACCCGCCCTCCATCTATCGACAGCAAACGCCTCGCAACCGCTAACATCCTAAATATGACCCTTTCTCCTGCAATACTCTTCCCTCAGTCACCGACTGTTCTCATATCCAACGACGCACGAATAACCTCCTTTCTCGCCGCCACCACGTGCCTCTTAACCGCACAACTCACGCGAGAGCCCACCCCGAATAAAGTCCTCCCGCTACCCGCTCTTTCACAACGTTCTACCGGCATTCCATGGAAGGAAGATAAAAGACCCGTGCATTTGAAATACGACGCCTAAGCGATCCCCCTATTATATCAACAGAGATGTCGGCTAAGTGTGGAGATCATCCGCAACACTATAGGATGTGCATGAACGACGCACCGCTACTGCATATGGGATGAGGAATCAGAACGAAACATCACCCTGCCCTCCCCACCACCGAATCAGTCTGCTTCTTTTACTAGTGGACCTTTAGAGACGTTGAGGTCCTCGCCAATCACTGCCTCACCCCGCTCCCTCCTCCGGCCATCCAATACTATTGCATGCTTCACGTTTTCCCGGGAAAACCTTCCCCTGACTAAAAAATCCCACGCCGTCTATTTCTGAAGTCGCTATAGTTTGTCATAGCCAGCTAGCGCCTGTGCAGTGAGCTAGAAGATGCCTCAAGGTGCAATCCTTGGGGCATTGATTGACATATACTTGCACTATATTTGTAGTCTCCTGAAGATGCTTATTTAAGCCGAAAACCGGCTGCCATTCAAGTAAACTATTCTGATTAGATTTCCATGCCTCACAAGAAAACACCGCGAAAGCTCTTTGTACGTCTCACACCACCCCCCCAGTCTACACTAGCCGGAACTACAGTTAGCGTTCACCGGACGGACCTGGTCGGCCGCCGCGTTCCCTACGACCACGCTGGCGAGCGTTCCGGTGATTGCATTGGGAAGCCGAAAACTTTCAGGAGATTATCATCATTGCCTCTCCGTCTCTTACTCTGCACTCTGCGCTCTAACACACGCCGCCGCACCGTCTACCCACTCTTCCGCTCTGGACTCTTACCGATCGACTCAATTGCTGACGCTTCCCCCTGATCATGTCAGATTTTGCCGCATTTTTGCAGTATTTTTGATAGATTTCAGTTGTTAAGCTTGAAAACATTCTTCGACTTTTCGACCTCATATGTCTCGAAAGTTGAGATATCCTACTGATAAGTATTCCAATTTCGAAGTAAGCCACAAAAATGCCCCTAGGAACTGTTTCTTTTCATGAGTTCTTCGCTGATTTTCTATTAACTTTTCCTTAATTATCCCGTATTCTATTTTATGTATGATCCGATTCGTTTCCGAGCTGCCCCAGACCTTCCTCCATGTCTTCACAGATCCCCTGATCTTCCGATCCTCCTTTATCTATTATCAACCATTTGTTAAACCAACTTCTCTGTCATACTTGTTTTTAAATAAGCTACGAAATGAAATCCTGACTTCTTAATCCTTAGTTACTTACGCTTTCCCACGCCAGTCACACTTCCATCTCCTTCACTTCACTACTTCCTCCTCCTCCACCTTCTATCTACCTCTACACTTCCACTAGCTCCTACACTACAATTCATCTTCATATCTACTTCCAACAACCATAATCCATATCCACCTACGCCCGTCTTCTAAGTCCATATGCTATACTCATCTCTATCTCTCGAAACACTCTGATGAAGTTTACAAAATTCCATCCCTCCACAACATATCTCCCAAGTAATATTCACCAAACTCTCATCCTCCAAAAATACTTGCTCGACTCAAACTTCCTCCTCACTGGGGCAGGAATCAGTTCTGATGAGATTTCACTTCGAACTCCACGGATAACGACGTCCAAGCGGCACCACGGTGTGACTGGGTCGGCGGCGTGCTCGTTAGACGCACAGACAGAGTAGAAAAAGCAGAGCAAAGTATTTTGCCACCTATCTCACCCCAGGCCAACTGTCGGCCGCTCGCCCGGTTGCTTTAGACCGCACACCGTTCCCTGAGAACCTGACCATGTCCAGTTCCTCCGGCCGTTGGTGAGGACAACATGTTTGGTTTTCAACGCGAACAAATTTTTTTGACAGTCAAATGTTCATGCAATATTGAATGTATGCTGGTCCCCTTGAAGCTAGGGATTAACCCGGTATCTTAAATTGCTCGGACCCATACCTTATTTCATCATTTGCATGAAACATAGACTGTCAAACAAAATTTTCGCGTGTTGAAAACCAAACATGTTGCCTTCACAACACGGCCGAGCAAATAGTTAAAGCTAGTGTGAAACAATCCAAAGGCGCTTTCAAATGTCAAAGTTCTTAGTACGTTATAACTCATAAGAGGTCTCTCAAACTTTCACTTAAGCTGTCAGCTGCAGATGCAACACTGGGGTTGCGAATTCCCTGAAATATAAAAAGGTAACCCTCGATATGCACACTGTGTGCAAAATCTTTATACGACGAGTATTGATAAAGTATCGTTAAATCCACTACATGACGCGACAGGTGGAAGTAAATGAAAGTGTGGGAGCATGTTGCCACTCGCCTAAGGGATGTGCACAGGAAGCTAGACTTTTCTCGGTGGAAGATAACGTGCCAAATATGGCCGACCGCGAAAATCGAGTCAGATCTTAGGTATGAAAAAATTATTTTCCAATCAACGAGTAGCTGCCAAAGATCATGTGTAGTATCTTCGATACAATCATGTCCCCGAAGAGTCAGCATGCTGTAGAACTTCACTCGAGAAGGATCATATGGAGAAACTCGCGCAGAGCGGTCGAATAACATGACGAGTGCGAGCCAGCAAGATTCGGTATCCTCACAAGCTTTGTTACACGATGCATCGAGACGTTCCGAACCTTCTTGTGTACTACTGCCCGAAATACGAGGATGTTGCCGAACCTACACGACAACAACACAAGGCTGACGACCGCTACATTTGCCTGCAGCGTCTAAGAAAGACACTACCTCGCTCAAGTCACCGCTTCGAGCTATTGCAACGACCGTTTACCAGGATTCATACGTGCAATAGCAATCTCACGCATTACAGTGAGCAAGAAAGACTGCCATGCATTGCGTGGTCTCTCTCGAACGTACGACCGTTACGTACTTTGTGTTATCTTTGACCCCGCCCGCATCGCGAGGACGTTTACTGGTGTGCTAGGACGCATGAGCCAATGGACCGATTCTAGAATGAAGCGTTTCCCCCTCCCACCTGTGCTCCTTTCGTCATGACAGAGCAGGTCAGCTGAGCTCGTGATTCCTAGACTGCAACCCTCACATATGGCGAAGATTGAGGAATACACGCAAACTCCCTGCTGAAACCATGCTCGAGCTGTATCGTACTGGTTCGGTCGAGGTGTATTGTATGGCGGAAGCAATTTCACGTCTGCATGCTCACCCGTTACTGACTCTCCAGATTTTGAGCATGGAACCCTACACATGTAACGCTACTGCGACGAGGTTCTCCTACATCATGTCCGTCTTTTCAGAGCTGCAATCGGCCCTGACTTCATTTTCATGGATGACAATGCGCGACCGCATCGAACAGCACAGGTGGAGGAGCTTCTAGAACGAGAGGATATCCGGCGAATGGAGTGGCCCGCCCGTTCCCCCGACCTAAATCCCATCGAGCACGTGTGGGATGCACTGGGTAGACGCATTGCAGCACGACCAAATGCACCAATGACGATCCAGCAATTGTCAAATGCACTGATTGAGGAGTGGAATGCCCTGCCCCAGGAACTCATTACCAACCTCGTGGAGAGTATGGGATCGCGGTGCAGAGCATGTATTGCTGTCCGTGGTGATCACACACCCTATTAGGATCCGTGTAACTTCTTTTGTAGTACCAGGATAAATCGTGAAGACTTATGTGTAATCGACATGGTTGAATAAAAATGTCATAACAATTCGTCTTATTCCGAGTTTCTGTCAGTTGCTTTCTGTACAATATCGTTAAGGTTCTCTCTTGATATGATATGAATTTCATCGAGCTATGTTGTCTGGCAGAGGCACAGTGATCGAAAGTTGCTCGTCCCTAAGTTTTACACCAGTGTAGTTATTCTCCGTCCTCAAGCAATAAAAGATTCTGCAGAGATATAGCTTGATGAGAAAAAGCATTTAGGGCTTAGAATAAAAACGACAACCATGTTTGCTGTAGTTTTGTCGTAAAGATAAGAGTTTGAATGATATTGCTAATGTCTCAGAGGGAGGATGGGTATTTGGAACTAAAACTAAAGGCGAAAGAAAGGGATAAGCAACTAGTTGCGAAACTAGCTTGCGTAGTTTTGTAGTACTTGAAGAATTTTTCATACACAGGAGCTCATCTATGAGCTATAAATTACAAAGTTAAAAGATTATAGTCATAGTAACGAATGTCAAGAAAGTAAAAAGGAACCCGAATGACTAAAATCAGGGAGGCATGCTCTACGCTGTGGAATCCCTAGCAGGAGTATTTATTTTGAGGAAGCTTTTCCGATAGTTGGTTTTTTCCGGTCGCCACTCATATTGTTGGAAAAATTCTGAAGGTGGGTGTCGCAATTGCTCGTCGCGTTGGGTGATATCTGATAGTTGGACGGAAGGGGGGGGGTAGTATTTAGTTGAGACAAAAATTTTTGATAGTTGATTTCTTTTACCCGCTCAACAGAAAAATTCTGGAGAAATCTGTGGGGAAATCTCTGGAAAATTTCGTAAAGTGTAATGGGCTGGAAAAAGTTGAAGGATGGGGACGGGAGGGGAGAGTCATAGCAGAGGACGGAAATGGGAAAGGGGAACGTATTACCCGAAAATTTCCCCCGCTGGATGTGCCCTGCCTCCAATATTTTGAAACAGTGAAATAAGGCTCTTAACGTTGATCAGTCTTGCTCATCACACATCGCAGCTTCACCGAAAATAGAGTAACATTCGGCTTGCTTTTATTTGTATCCTGCCCAATGAAACGCGTTTGTTAACTAAGTGTTTTTCCAAACGGGGAGGGGGGGGGAAGGGAAGTTCGGCGCCAGTTGGCTAGCAGAAGAAGGATGGAAGGCCTATTTGGTCCAGACGAGAGGCGGTCCGAGATTTGACCTCGTTGCCATGCACGTGGTAGCGGTCCACGTATCACTACATCCTCTTCACCCTTGCTACTTCCCAGAAATCGTAAAAGATCTAAATCACTGCTTCCATTATCTTTGAAGCTCGCTTTTAGCTAGACAGGGACAGTACTTGCTCTTTTTGGGTTGACCATTGCGGTAAAACTTGTTTCATTGTTTTGTGTATTACCGATAAACTACCACAAATTGCATTGGAAAACATGCTTGTAAAACCGAAGCCTGCACTGTGTTTCGTCAACAATCTAGGTGCTCTCTCGCCAGTAAATGGATCTTTTTCTCGCAAGAAGAACCAGACGAATGACGATTTCGGTCGCTCGTATTTGAAATCGCTCCAAATTGTTAAGTACAATAGCATCGTCGACGACGTAGTGTGTAACATTAGTCGCAAAAAAAAACATTAAGATGCCCACAGAAACCTTGGCACACTTGAAACTCTTATACAAGGACGTCTTGTCTCGCAGTAATCAAGGCCTAAAATCGCCTTTGACAGCGCCAAGATGACGTCCAACGAAAAAAACCTGCACTTTTAGCGACGGTCGTGCAAGAAACACATTAACAGTCTTCCACTGAATCTATCAACATAGAAGACTGGTCACTTTTGGCTCGCCACAGTGAAATGACTTGAGCGAGCGAAATGTTTCGGCACAAGAAAAGAAAGATGAGAGATCTAAGAATAGCTCTTTGAACGGTCGTTCTCTCCTTGTGAAATGTCCATGGTTCGAATGTGTACCAGTGGATAAAGGGGTTGTCTAGTGCAGTATATGAAAAAAGGAATATCAGCAACCATCCCTCTCCCCCCCCTCTACTCCTTCTCGAGGCGTAATACGATCCCGTTCCGCCGACCCCAGCGACCAAATGCAACCCCCGTAACGGGTTTCGCATAGATGTATTGTACCCGATACTAAACCCCGCTGTGCTCCCTTCTTGTAAGATTTCTACTTCGGAAGTAATGAACAGTTCAGCACCCATACCCGTCACCTCTGACCAGAGCACAGTTCCTTTTCAAAAAATAGTGGACGCATTTTACTTATCAAGCAGGGAACTAGTAGCAAACCTGATGAGAGCGTCTTTTTTGGCTTGAGATTCGATGAATGTACAAGCTGTTTTCCCTAATTCCTGGATACTTTACGGTTTAAAGAATGTCTGCTATCTCGCGCTCGAAGAATATTGGAGGGGGGTTCGCCTTCTCAGATCGTGATAATATACCCTGTCCGACGTAGGGCTTATCATTAGGTGGGGTCGACCCCCTCCCCAACCTATTGGGAAGTGCCCAACGACGATGTACCCTGATGCTCTTTAAGAACATTATCTGCCCACGTAGGAGCGATCCAAGAGAGATACCGATAAAAATTTTGAGCACGATAATCAGTTCACATAGATGCGCCGCATGGGCGCACAGTGACAGAAAAAGTTGGACAGAGCCGCTCGGCCACGTTGTTCACCTCAACTCACTTACGGGCGAGCATCTTAAGCACATTGTAAACATTGCCGACACCCAGCTACAGAGGTAGGTGATGACAACATCCGCAGAGGCTTCGATATTTACTCTCAATCAAGGATTACTGTACAGAAGCAAATCAGAGAGTTTCGAGTGGTTAACCTTGCCAGGAAGACACGAATCGAACATGTATTAAACGTTTGCAAAAGTGTGACCAACTTCTGTAAAATGGGTCTCGGTAAAGTTGTTTATGGAAGAGGATTGTGTTTAATGACATTCGTACATCACTAGTTCCAAGTGACGATTGCCAGCAATTGAAGACATAAGAGTAAAAAAGGAAGTGCTTGGAGTTGATCACAAATTCGAAGTAGTCACGTCCGCAATCTCAGCGGCTGTGCCGCTGTCGCGACGCGATGTTGTATCACGAGAGTTTCGCAGCCTTTACAGGACGAAGGAGCACCATTCGTAAAAGCTTCCTCTCCATATGGTACGAGATACGCCAGGTTTTATATTCATAAAAACGGGCGGGACGCGTTGTGTTCTGTGCTACTGCATCCCAGCGATGGAGTGGGCGTGGCTGCGTATTCTACCCGGACATAGCGTAATATGCGTTGTTTGTGGGATATTTTTATTCGATAAAAGTGATTCATATCGTGCAATAAAAGTGTCTTCATATCATTCTATGGACAAGATCATGGTTGTGATCTTTCGGAGACGCAATTCCCTCCAAAAGCGCAACTGCCACCACATTATGAAGCACGCAGCCACGGACGCTCCATCTCTGGGATATGGACCGCATGTTAAGGAATCTCCAACGACTTTTTCCTTCTTCTTCACTAATAAACCAATTAGCATCTACAAATTCATATTTTCCCTCGAATGTCGCTATGTGCAACTGCAGAATGTGTCTTTACCGTGCTAGCAGTTATATAGCAGAGAGGAGTAGGAAAGTTCCCGGTGCACGTGCGAGATGGATCCAAAAATAACACAGACGGGAAGCGACGTCTATTCCACTCGCCACCCTTATCACCTTTTTTACTTTTCGGATAATGTGTTCTAATATACATAGCTGTCATTATTCGTGCTCCAACGATAGAATTGCAGTGACAACTGAGTATCACAAATGGTCAGTAATTGCACGATGATATATCGACGTTGACATCAATTCGACAGGCACAAAAACTCCAGGGCTGAATTCAAACAAAGAGCTAATGGCTGATTGCCAAGTTTTTGCTGCGTCGTGGCCCGTGCGCAAGGCCAATGAGCGCGGCTAAAAATCTGATTAATTGCAATCTGATTGAAACGAAAGAACATGCAATGACGATGGAATGATGCTACAAGTAGGAAACGCGCAGAAGACTAATCAAAGTGGTCATTTAGATAAGCCCTGACTCGGACTTAACTCTAGAGTCATGACGCCTGGTGCAAAGGCACGTGCAAACAGAAGCCATAGAGATAGAAATGACTGGACGGTGTTCTGATCCTTTCAAGTTGTAGTAATAACTCGTTGTGCGCTTAGAAAGCAAAGTCTTGGTTCACCTGGACTTACGAACTGCGCAGCTGGTAAACTACTATGCCACGGACGTACCACGCCCGAGGTCAGAACTTTTCGAGATGGGAGGATCAGAGGTCCATAAGGTTCCTAATAGTAAAGAATTTTTGTACTCTATATTTTTGGCCGCAGGGATGTTAACGTCCTGAACACGACCACATTCATCTGGCATCAAAACACAATCTATCCAGGCTACAGGCACACCGAGGACAATTTTGCAACGAAGCTGGCGAATCAGTATACCCGTAACATGCCTTTGAGAGCGAGGTAGCAAATCCTCTTTCAATTTATGACCACCATTCTAAGGTCTACCGTTTACTAGGCCTCAGTCTTCTCGAACTCATACTAGTTGTAAGCTGAGACCTTTTTTAGTGAGCCCCATATCAGAAGCTCGCCCAATTTTGATTATACATTTCGTATCTTTTTAGTTTCAGCATTTTGCATTTTTATTGTACAAATAGAGACTCATTGTCAGTGATCGCAACACATTAAGTCCCGCGCGAAAGGCATTCATAGATGCCTAAATTAGCTTAAAGGCAGTTGGCACGATAAATCGCTATACAGGTGTAGGATTTGTACAACTGGCTTAACAGAATTCCGTGACCTCGGACAGGCGCTGCGTGAAGCCTTTTCCAAGGAGGGTACCCCTATAACGCCCTATTGAGCAACAACTTTACGTCCCAAACGCCTTCCTTGCCCGCCCCCACAAACGGACGACCGTTTCTGACGCTCGTATTCATTCATTTGCTGAGCAAATTATGAAGCAAAGGGATTGGTATGAAGCGCGGGATGCTGCCATTCACTATGGGTACACATATGCAGCCGTATCTTCGGTAGCGGTGATTGGCAAGATGCGTACGGGAAACTCGTCCGAAATCGATTTTCAAGTCACTGAGAACGGAGGCTTTTTCTTCGCCGGATTTGACCGTTTCACTCCGTTCTTTCGCCATTTCCCCACTATACAGCGCCCTACTAGCATTTTAGGCTAAGTAGGAAACCATCGTGCCAACTGCCTTTAAATCAATGGGTAGGTGATAGTTGTCTGGTAACCAAAGGAACAAGAAAAAATATTCAATTAACGGGGTTCTTTACCACAAAGTACTACTCTGTGCTGAGCTCTGTATAAACATCTCAACAGAAGTGTGCCCGGTTTTCAATTTTGGTGAGTCTTCATCTCGATAGTGCTCATTGCGAAGCAGCGCAGCTGGTAACCCACGCGGGTAATGAGTTTCCTTGCTGAAACTAAGGTGATTTTCAGCTGGCAGCTAAATGGCCCAGTGAAGAGTTATTGATACAGCTATATTTAGGGGATGACTTCATGCTCTCAGATAGCCCAGATACGAGATAGGCTGGCTGCGTACTTTACTGAAACATTTCCTGGAGATATTTCAATTAGAGTCAGCTGCCATCTTGTCTCATGTAGGACGAATCTACGGCTACCGCTCCTCAGAGATTTGAAGTATACGCTTGCGCCGTTTCCGCAGAAACATACTGGAATTCCTCGAAAACAATCAGCAACAGAACATTTCCAGAACTGGATGTACTTAGAATTCTTTCAGCTAATGGACATAACATTTTCTACTTACCACCCGTACGGAAGCATTTCAATTGCCCTCCACTCGAAGCCATTCCAATCAGAGAATTTGAAGTTTGCTGCACGTGGACATACTCCAAAAAAACTTGGAAACGACCCACTTTCTTATTGTAAAAGTTTAAAGTGTTCATTTAACAATAAAGCAACAAGCAAAGAGTAAGAGCACAGTAAAAGTTGAAAATAATTAGTGCTGATCACACATTTTCTGAGGTGCAGCGCGCATTCAAAAACATTTTGAATGGGATATGGCCCAGGTAATGACCTGCAGGAACCAGCCGATGTACAACTCAATGTTCTATCCTTCCAGACAAATCTTGCACCAATTCAGTGGTTCCAAAGGATTAAGTTGGTTAGGTTGGTTGTTGATTGGGCCGTATGGGAGATTTGGGAACAAGCGCTAGAACGCTTGATGAGCATTCCTAGGAGATAGAATGCTTTTCACTGAATCGACTCGCCGAAGCTGCCTATACGTATCTGCTCAATATAGTCAGGCTTTAAAGACAGATCCCGCAATAAAAGTGTCATGGATAGTTGCTTTTCAATTATGAAACAGTAGCTGATAAGTAATTCCCCAAAGAAGAAAAAAAGCAAGAAGAGTCCTCAAGAACACCATAAACAAAATCGCTCCCTGGCAGTCACACCTTCCTGCGGTCTGTGCAACCCCTGGCTCACAAATTCCTTTATCACATCTCCCAGTAGTGGTATCATCCAATGCAATGAAAAGAATACGAAAAACAACAAAAACACGGAAGAAAACTCTTGAAAAGGAAAAGAAACTTTCAAAAACTAGGCGTCTGAATTTAGGGTTACGGTAGCGTGCATCTTTTAGTGTAGTGTGGTGCGTCGAGCTTTTGCACCACGAAAATTGGGTCGCTCGTGATTTTTACGCGTTTTACCTTGCAAGATGGGTTGGAGTTGACTGTATGTATGCTTGACTGTATGTGCTCCTTATGAATAAAATGTAATAAAGGAGAGCAGAATTATTTATGGGCACGAGCGCGGTCAGCAAAAAGGACATGCAATTCCGATTAATGCCCGCCGCCCCAACAAAGAACAACTGAGCGGCCCTCCGTCAGAGGGCATCTAGCAAGTGGGCGGTCCAACTGAGCGGGCGTTAGAACTAGAACTTTCAGCGGCTGTAGCTCGCTCCTCGCTCGCTGTGGAGTCGCGAGAGTGGGATAGTCTCTAGCTTGGGGGCTGTACTACTTGCACAAGGAAGGACGACCATGTACTACTCGAGCGCGGGGGCTGTCTTTAAGCTCAGCCAATTCTTCACCAAAACCCTTCGTTTTGAGTGCAGAAAATATGTGGTTTTCGCGTACTCCCACAGTTCGCACTTGATAAACGTCACATACATACTCACTAGTAATAATCATCATTTGACAGTTTTTCCAGTTTGTTTTATCTTTGGAAATTTTCAGTCATGAGTCGACAAAACCCTAAAACACTTGCGAAGATTGCCACTTTTGGATTATTTCGAGATTTTTACTGCGTCGAAGTTCTGCATTACTACACTCCATATCCCCGAGACGTAGTAGGCGTGGCATCCGAACATATTACGGAACGAGTTACTTGTGGGACATTATAGTTTGAGATACCTGTCAGCGTGTTCTGGGTTAAACGAAGACATGAACACATTTGTGTCAAGATGAAAATTTCTCTCCGAAAGCACAGCTATCACCACATTAGGTTGAAGTATGCAGCCATGCCTACCACATCTCAGGGATCTCGAGAGTAACTATGTGATATCCAATCGCTTCCCGTTCGCTGAAAGATTGGGACGCTGATGAATTGTGGTCTTCAAAGCTTCGGAGAGGTGCAGCTAAGCGATATGAAATAAGTAAGTGGGTAAAGAAAAAGAAAGACAGAGAACATGATAAAAAGGAAATGAAGCTGAGCGATATAGGTAATAGAAAAAACCAGCGGTGGAGAATGAGAGGACGCATGCAGATATTACGCAGATCAGTTAGTGATGAAAGGGTTGTCAGACGATCCCATAAATTGGTCCAGTGGGCCGAGAACGCTAACAAATCATTCATCACTGAGACGATGCTCAGGACAGCCCCATGGGAAGGTGAGGCAGAGATGAATATTCGGAAGGATGCGGAGTATGCATAGCGTATCGAAGGTGGTATATGCATTTGTGCGAGACGTCTTGTCAGACGATTCTCTGCCGTTCATAGAAGAAGCTTTCGAGTATCATAACGACAGATGACAGTACACTCTACTACTGTTAACGAGGATGTCAACAGCGGCGTGAATGATAGATCTCGCAGTCAGAAAAAATGGGAAGATGAGAGACAAGGCAATTAGTGGTTAACTATGCTGCTTGGAACGGTTTCTAGCCTACGACTGGTACCTTCTACCACTCCTGTGCACAGCTCCCAAAACGAAGAGTTTCTCATGTGGATGAGCTTCGTGGAACAAATTATGGGATTCATGTAGAGAATAATATGTGACAGTACGGAAAACATGTGCCCGGGGTTATGATTCCCCATCGGCCGAATAGAGCAGCGAATTACGTAGCAGGGTCCACTTCATAAAACCTGCTCCGACTGACAATATCCTCACTGCTCATTCAGAACTGAGTCCTCATCTCAGGTAACCCTTCACCTTCCGGTTTCCTTTATGAAATTCTTGGCAGCGTCTGTCTCTCGAGAAGGAGCTGACTTTGTTAAAGTGTATGCGTCTCAGATTAGCAGCGCGCACATTGAGCAGATTCGAGCTTTCCAGTGCTAGACGGCACCTGGTCGTGGGGAGGGGGAGACAGTGCAGTATCAAAAGGCGCCGTTTATGGGTGTGGAAGCCTCAGTTGGGGCTTCACCCACCAAACCCTTCATCTTTCACAAATCACTTGCGCATGTTCAAACACCATGATCCAGAATTAGTTGGAATGCATGGCGCACCTCAGAAAGAGATTGATAAACGCAGAGAAACTCGATTTTTCACTTTGTATAGCAGTGCCCTGAACTGAAAGGTACTGAAAGGGAATGTGCGAAAAATGGCAAGTGGAGAGGCGAGAGTGAATACTGTCACGGCCAAATCAGATTATGCAAATGGTACAGCGCTCAGCTAGCGGGCGAACAATGACGTTACTGGCAAGCGTTTGAAATCGCGAAAGTCGTCGGATACGCATATCGTTTGTCACTTCAGGAACCGGACGGCTCTGACATTTGCTCAAACCTCACGAAATCTTGTGATCTTAGCGAGGATGGATCTTCACGGAATATGCTGCAAAAGAAACAGAAATGAACTAGTCGGTAGATGTGTATGACAAATAATCGAAATCAACCATATGACACTTTCTGGGAATTCGGGGCTCAGGATAAATGACTGCCCATTAAATTTTTTTCCAAAGAAGCAATTAAATGCCAGTCCACATCTCTATTCTCCACATGAACATATGAAACAATTTTCCCTGCGGAAGCTCAATTACGACTTGATGATGTTGAAGTCAGACCAAACGAAACCAGCTTTTCTTGGAAATAAGGGTTGCGTCAAAACATCCCTTCTGATGTAATAACAGCAAAGGAGTTCTCATTTGAATACTTATGAAATCCTAACTCACTATATGGAGTAAAGTGGGTCATGTATAAGTGGAAAAGAGATCAGCCGTTATTGCAACTCATGCATCTCAGGCCTTTTGCAAATAAAGATTCCCTCACAACGCTTTTAGGTTTACCGAGCGACATTCGTTCTACTGCTATTACCGTAAGTTTATTAGAATGGAATGACTCAGGCGAATCTCATTGCATGCTCTTGCGCGCAATTCTCGTGTCACTGGCGTATGTAGATTGCACAAGGTGTCTCCGTTGCAGACAGCAGATGAGATGTCATCGAACAGAATAGGCTGAACTTCCATGATGATTCACGTCGAAGTGCTACTTGGGCGACAAAGCACGTAGGATCTTCTCGTTTGATGCCAGCAAAGCGGTATCCTGCCGCGTCTGACTCACTTATCGTTTCTTCGCGTCATCCAGTGTTAGTGCCATCTAACAATGAAAAAAAACGAAAAATAGGATATGGAAAAACCGAACTCGTGATAGAAAATAGCTTTCAAGTTTCAGTGGGTGGGGCAATGACGAGGCAGCAGAACTGCCACTTATTACGGCCACAGGCCTTCGCTGTACCAGTGTGAACCACGGAAAAAAGTGATTTAGCGGGACTAGACTATTGTACAAGGTAGTATGCATCTATTCTCCGAAATAAACACGCCGTAGTAACCGCAACTGCAAATTATACTCGTACAATCGTAACTGTATAGATACAATGCAGCAACACTGGCTCCCAAGGAGAAAAAGTAGGAAGAGGGGGTGGATGCGGCAGAAGCCGGTAAGAAGCCGTAATGTAGGTCAAAATGTAATCGGTAAGGAATCTTAACGGTAAGAGAGTTATGTGCCCAGTTTTAAGACTGTTATTGTTTGATAACTGCTGTTTTACGCCGCAGTGCGCGATACGAAAGTTATCACAAGAATGCTGAGTTGTGATAAGTTGCGTAAGTGGTAACGCAACTGCCCGGTAAGCAGAAGATGCGGGTTCGAGTCCCGCCCGTGGTCCGACTTTTGCCCACAACTCAGCATTCTTATGTGCCCAGCATTGTTCAGAACCTCTGAAAAAGAAAAGAAAGATGTCTGTTCACCTGTGTAGCCGGACTTACAAAGTACAAGGCATTTGGCTAATACGCAAGACGGAACGTTCATAGTTACATTTGTACGCAACCAAAAGAAAGAAGAGAGTGCCACAAGAAGAACGCTGGTGTCTGGAATGTAGAGAAGGAGAGATGGCAAAGTACGGTGTACATTCCTACTGAGAGACTATGTAAATTGACAATCCCTATGCTGATCCGTTTGTTTTCAAATCGACCATACTAACTTGTTTTTACACAGTGCGCTGTCGACTGATTTCGTTTTCGGCGCGTAATCTGACCGCGGGTTGACTAGAGATTTTTCGTACCCCTGGATTTCGTGATATTTGAGATGCGCCATGCGTCGTACTTACTTTCACTAAAAGTCCGGCTTTCGTGAAGCTTATACAACTGAGACTGACTCAAACTATTGGGTTAGTCCATGAGCAGCTGCGTTTTTTGAGTTGAAATTCTGCAAGTATATGATACTAGCCGGCTTCGCTGGCTGACACCGGCGCGCCTTCTTCTGAGATACAGCACGGCTTCGTCGAGCGGGCGCTACTCCACCGCGCTTACCTTTTCCACACATTTCATTAGCCGCCTAGTATCAGGCTTTTCTTTTACCTGAACAGGTGGTCAACATTCTTTGACCAATAGCATCATACCTGCTACTTTCAACACTATTACGGTGTATGGAGTGGTGGTAAGGAGCGTTGATCAAGTGGACAGATGAGAGAAAAGCCGGGTATTAGTCGAGCATTTGATCATACGAATGCAGGTAGGCGCGACGCCCCGCAAAGCCGGGCCGTATCACATAGAGGTCTGGAGTGCCTGGAGTGCTCTGGAACCGCTTGAGGAGTTTTTAAGGCTGGCCCCGCTCACCTTGACGCACGCTCCACACACAACAGGTATGCCTTACACTTGCCCACCTCGGGGCACGCCCCGCCCACAACGTATGCCTCGCGCTTCTCAACTAATAACCCCTCGCTGATCTTAAACTACTTTTTCCCGGTGTCTGGAGTGCTCTGGAACCATTTTGCGAATTCTTCCCGAATTTGGCTCCGCCCACCTCGGTGCAGGCTCCGCCCACAACGGGAGTGCCTCGCACATTCTTACATTTGATCACTTGGGGACCATAATCCACTTTTTGGCACCATCTGCAGTGCTTTAGGACCAAACTACGACTTTTTGTACTACAAATGCACGCCCCGCCCACTGTAGGCGGGCCTCAGCACGCCGTAAACATGGTGGACTCTTGCCAGACGTTAATCTTCGTCATGGACTTTTCTGCGATCCCTAAACATTTTCGGGGACCGAGTTACCGACCTTTGTGGGAAGCGCCGCCCATTTCGGGTGTCTCTCCTCCATTTGGTGTGCCAACCCAGTGCTAACCTAATTCCACTTTTTCCAGTCTCCGAGCTGCTTTGTAGCCAAGTTATGGTGATTTTTCAGTGACACGGGAAGCGCCGCCCATCTCAAGTACGCCCCGCCCATTTCGAGTGTGTCTCCTCTGTTTGGTCGGTCAGGCCTTTGTTAACTTTACTGCACTGTTTCCTCATCTCGGGACTGCTCTGGAACCGAGTTATGACTTTTTTCAGTGACATCGCTAACTTTCGACGCACGCCCCGCCCACTGTGGGCGGGGCTTACCATGGGTCATGGGTGCTATTTAGGTTTTGTCCCATGCTCTACCCATCCCCACCATGACCCGACCTCTCCAAGTTCTTCTTCAGGTGCTATGAATTTCGTGACAAACAGACACGCACGGACATAACCGATTTATTAGGTTGTCCGGAAAGTTCTGCACCTTTTGTGTTACTATTTT
>MU913793.1:3127-18372 GCA_036418165.1 Cooperia oncophora | reverse complement strand
AGCGGCCCTGCGATCTTCACCGAAGAGTTCTGTGTAATCATACCGGGCCTCACACTGCACTTCGGTCTTCCGCGTCCTCGCTCCTAACAAGGTGACAATCCTTCCCTACCCAGGGATCGGACTCAGAGGAACGCGAACTGGCGCAGGCTCAAAATTGTGGTGGTCGCTGGTGAACGTTGTCGCAAAGTATGATCGATCACGAACTTGATCTATTTATTTCGAGCAAAATGAGCAGGTACCCAGAGGGCAATCGAGATAGCTCCCTCAGGCTCGAAAGTTGAGATATATCAGCCCAGCTTCTTCGTCATTCGCGTTTTTATGGCTGGGGCACAGCACCGAGAATTTTTGCGTAAATATCAATAGATCCTCCGTAGGTAACAAGAAATTTTATAACATAAGACGCGGCTACGTTTAGCTAAAAGTTCTGACAGGTCGACTGAAGACAGCCCCCGCGCTCCCCAAATGCTAAGGCCGCCTTCCTTGTTGAAGTAGTATGGTCCTAAGTCTAATACTCCCAGTGCTGACGCCTCCACACTTGCGCCGCCCACTAAAGTTCGAAGGTTTTCTTCTGGCACGACTTCAGTTTTCAGACCGTGTTCCTTTCTTTACTTTCAGGTGGTATCTAGCACTGAATGACGCAAAGAAAGGACTAGTAGAGATCGCTTTGCTGGGATAAAACGAGCAGGTCCGTAGAACTCGTCAAGACAGGCTACCGTCTCTATTTTATGGTGTTCGTCGCGAATTTTATTTGCTTTTCTCTGACCTGGAGAGTTACTTAAGGACTATGCGTTTGTAACTAAAAGTCACTGCCACAATATGCAATCGCGGGGTTTGTCTTTAATTGGGGTATGCCGTTCCTCTAGTTGGAATCGTTGATGTGTGTAAAAACTCGACATGCTAGGCTTCAAAGCCACTCTTTTTTGTATTTGCAGGAGGAATCCATGAACTTCAGAAAGTTGTCGCCGCAACTGGGCAGCCCTATAGCGTAGCAACCGACCTCGATCACTAAGACTTCCTAGCATTCACCGGTGGGCTTTCCTAACGAAGGAAGGAATGTGGACCTAGTCGAATGCACATTGCTGCGTTTTACTAATCCACTATCACGGCATACGAAGGGGGTTCCGAATCCAGCCAACTAAAGGCTAGTTCTCCATAAAAAAGAAAGAATGTACACAATGTAATCCGAATTTCCCGTATATAAAATAATGAGAGAGAGAACCCGCCAGCAAACTTGCACAATTGCCCAGGCAATTAATGCGAAATGCACTCCAAGCATTAGCCGTCAATTGGACAAAGCTGTGTGCATTTGTCGTATTGCGTATTACACTCAATTTGACATCTATTTAGCAATGTGGCCGTTTTATACTCTTTTTTCATTTTCAGTTGTTTCTCATGTTACTATTTGTATACGAGGCACTACACTGTTGCGCTTCTTTGTTCGCTCCCATGGGACGCTGTCTGGGTTGTTGTTATCTGGCCCATCTCCTTGTGTGTGGAGAAAAGCCAAATTTAGCGGTTGATAAAAGTAGAGAGAACCGCTCTCTTCCGAAGATATGCGCTACCGATAACGTCGTATAAGACGTTAAGCAAACCGTCAACGGCACGACGTTAAGGCTATCATGTGGAGAGCGACAGTAGTTTACTATAGTACCGAGACAGTTTGAATCAGAGCAAGTACTGAATCCTATCTGTCGAAGTATATAGGCTCGTACAAAATTTTTGGAATAAACGATTCCTTAAGAAACAAATCTGCGGAGAGCCATCATTTGGTACAGAGTAGGCAGCAGTAAGTTGTGGTTTAGAAATGATCTTTGACATCGTCCCACAAGAAGGCATGAGTGGTATTGTGCTGTAGGTCCGAACCCCTTTTGAAGTACTTCGTTGGCTGATTCCCGATTTCTGGGCACGGCATGTGCATGTACTAGTTGAAGACAAACTGTACATTGGCCTCCGTGTATTTTCCATGTGTGAGGTGAACGGCTCCGCAAGTAGCGTGTCGATTCCTCCCCTCAGAAATGCACTGATGGGGGCCGGAACACAGTGATACCTAGGTGCCATCACCCGACCCCTCCCGCGCTTCCACACGTCTAGCCACACGCCTAACTGTAGCTGAACGCACTGCTTGTCCGCGCCCTCTCACGTCTGCTTGTTCCACTACCTCCGACTACGAGTTCGCTGCGTGATTTTGGTATCACCTGTATCACCTGTGCTCCCGTTGATCATCGAGTTCCTCGAGCGGGCGCCAGTAACGTCTCCATTCGTCCCTGCAACGTGCAAGAGTTGCCCAATCTCTCTGCTCGAGGGACACGATGAACTTCATACCATTCGTTCAGAGCTTTCACGAAGAAATCTGACCATCGCGTAGGCGATCTTCCAGGCGTTCTCGCCCAAGCTCTTCAGCGCCTCTCTCGAGAACGTCATGCGTCAACTGGAATGGGAAGACATGGGAGTGAAGATCGACGGTCGGCAACTACACCATCTCCGCTTTGCTGACGACATCGTTTTGATAACGCCAAACATCGAGCAAGCGGAACGAATGCTGGCTGAATTCGACTGCGCGTGTGGAAATCGGTCTACGGCTGAACCTAACGAAGACGATGTTCATGAGAAACGGATTGGTATCTGATGCCCCATTCACGCTCAACGGAACCACCAACTCTGAATGCTCTAGCTATGTGTACCTAGGTCGTGAAATCAATATGATGAATGACCTAGCTCCAGAGCTGAGCAGGAGGAAGCGAGCGGCTTGGGGAGCCTTCAAGAACATCGAGGGAGTAGCGAAGAAGACGAAGAACACCAAGCTCCGTGCCCTTCGATTCCGCGGTCCTTCCTGCCTTGACGTACGCCTCAGAGACTTGGACTCTACGAAAGCAGAATGAGCATGCGGTTGGCCTTGGCCTACTGCAGCTGAGGACCCATTCACCTCGCACACGGAGAGGACTATCCTGGGATGTGAGGGTACAGTTCGTCTTTGATGCGAATAAGAAGAGCTTATCGCGCATTTTCCAGGAACGCTGGTGGGAGGAGACGATCGATTTCCGTGTAATCCTTGGGAGCACATTCTCACGAACCGCGCCTTAACTCGCGAGTGCCCTAGGTCGATATTTATGCTTTCCTTGGCAGCGCTATGTCACTTGAGGGGGGGGGAGCGCGTCGAGGCCCCGGCTCCTTGGTTAGGGCCTGGGACAAGACTGTGTCTTGAGTCCGCGACGTCGGGTTAAGGGAACACTGCCTTCCCTTTTGTGCATCATCGTGGAGCACAGTGTCTCCGTCATCCATAAGGTTGCTCAAGGTCCGTATTAGATCCGCATTCCACGGATCCATATTTCTATAAATGTCACGACGACACTGAATGGAAGAAGGTGTGTGGCGCATTCCATTCCAACAGAAAACCACACTAAGTTTGTTACAAGTGACGAGTGAGACCCTAGACTGCCAAGCTGAGGACTCTGTTCTGCCGGTTTGCACCGTCTTTCAAAAGTGGGCGGGATTTAATGAAGTGGGCGGGGTCTCTCATGATGGGCGTCGCCTCACGTGCAGTCCAGAAACGCAAAAATTCTGGAAAGACATCGAAATTTCGTAAAAGCCGCAGAAGTGGGCGTGGTCATGGGAGCATACCCTAGTGTGCCAGTGTATAAATGCAGGTCTACGAGTACCTTAGTTGGATGAAGAGTGGGAGAAAATCAGCGACGCTGAAATAGTTATGAACAGTCAAAATTTGCCACTAGCTCTTTAAAAAGTGGGCGGAGCTGCCGACGTCCAGTTCTTTTCAGCTACTGTGTATGTGCTAAATAACAGAAGTGCAAAAAAGTCACAGAAGCAGAAGGACCACGCTCGAATGCTTGAGTGCCTTGGGGGCGGGGCTTGCAATCATGTCCAGTGAGGCATGAGTGTAGTTCGTTGCGGAGCTTGGGCGTTTCAAGCGGTAAGTTTGGCGCGCTGCTAAACACCAATTGTTAAAGCGAGCAAATGATATGACTGCATTATATCGTTCTAATACTTGTTTTCCACCACTTGTCGCATGCGCGCTTCAACAAGAAGGCGAACGGCTTTGATGGCGCACACTCATACTGCCTGACACACCCCCTCATCCGCAGCGAGCTGGATAGTAGGTAAGTGGGATTTAGATTTCGTATGAAAAAACATGGATCTTGTTTGAAAATGTGTGAATTCAGAGTAATGGTACACTTTAGTTCTCTGCGGACGCTTGGGCGTGTCAGCCAGTATGAGTGTCACCCTATGAAAGCCGTTCTCTGCCTTCTTGTTGAAGAGCGCATGCGACAAAAAGTGGTAGAAGACTAGTAATACGAAGGATATGATACAGTATTGTCACTTGCCCGCTTCAACAACTGGTGGAGAACGAGTTTGGCACCGCGCCAAACGCAGCCGCACTGACACGCCCAACCGTCCGCAGCGAACTACACAATACATATTGTAGGATGATGACCATAAGTGCGTTTGCAGAAGTGCAATACTTTTTACCCAAGAGTAAGTCTAGTTCCCAGTTTTATAGACGCTGCCGCTTGTTGCTAATTAGGTTTCTCACAGAAGAGTGGTATTTCTATTCCTTGCAGTTGTTTCTACAGCTATCTTTTCTCCATCTGTCATCGTTTTTTTCTCATTTTTAGTAGCTCATACTGTCCGGAACTCCGTTCCGGTATGAATTTGAAAGAATAGAGGTGAAATTCATTTTCAGACAAACGACTAACTATACAATAATTTTGTTAGTATGTTATCGTAATACTGTTGATAACCGACCATGTTAATGGCATTGAACATTCCGGCGCTGATAATTGTCCTACTACTCATCACGGGTGAAGCTATAGCTCAAGACGAACTGGTATGGTTTCTGAACAGGCGTGAAAGTGGAGGATTTCTTTTAGAGAACCTAAAGTGATGTTGGTTTCCATTCTAGGAAGAGGAACTATGCGATATTGAGACCAAGTCTCCGTGCTCTGTTAAGGATCATGAAGAGTGCCGACCTCAAAATCCACAGGATAAGGTAATCATCATTTATTTGTATACACAAAGTCATGACTTGATAGCACCTGCTGAAGTCGGATTGCCGCTACGTAGTTGGGAAGGGGGTGATTGACAACAGGAGCTTTTTGTGTGGGTCTGGCGCGAAAGGCCAGAGCGCAGAGAGATAGAGGATCGCGACTACCCGGTGCAAAAAGCATGTCGCAAGACTCAGGCTTAGTAGATATTTTTTCGCGGAATTATTCCGCGGCGAATCTAGTCGGCTGTGCTCAGCCTAAGTTTAGGAGAGGGGACATAGATGCTGCAGATTTACACCGCTAGTCGTGTTGGGGTGAGCGCGGCTGAGAAGGTTTTGCAAGCGGGTTACCTGCGCAGCATCTGCAGCAGGACCCTTTCATCCAAAGTGGTGGTGCTGTACTGCGCCAAGTCATCTAGCAAGGAAACACTTCTGCAATGCACTTCTCCCTAACCGAAGCTGTTCCAGCAGAGCGCAGAGAGCTCAGAATCTGAGGCTGCGTTTAGATTCGCGACGGCAGTGCTTCGCTAGCGCGATCGATGTTCGACTTTTACTCGTCAGTCGCGTCGAACGCGCGACCAAAACGCTGCCGTCGTGAAGTCTGAAGCTGCCTGAGATCGTGAAGTCTGAAGCTGCCTGAGAAATTTAGTCTAGCCGACCATACGCATTAGCCCGCATTGAACTCATTTAGCACCAGATTATGGTGTCCATGAGCCCGCGCAAAATTGGCGCTGTCAAGTTCAGGGGGACTGACAGCGGATTTTGGGGGGATTCGCGTGAGAGTGCAACAGGGAGGCTTGTAGAAGGTTGAATATAGTGGGTAGAGTGGTTGTGACTGTAGAACCTTCAATGAGTAATCCCCTTCATATTCTCTCACATTTCTCTCGTAATTTAGATAGGTGTGTGCAAGTGTATTCCTGGATTCGTTCGTGCTTTTAATGGTGCTCCCTGTCTTCCATCTAGCACAGCTGTGAAAGAAGCAGTCAGCACATCCTCCAACGTAACTAACGGACCCTCTACAACGACAGCTAAGGTTTCGTTTGTATACATTGTGCAGAAGGATTTTCAATTTTGAATTATGCTGCGCTTTCAGAGTCCTCTACAGTTTTCACTTGAAGGTCCTTCAGTGATCCAGCTGCCGACAGATTCGGTGAAGGTTGAAGTGAAATTGCAGGAAAAGGATGCGACGCAGAGTGAGTGAAAGTGCAGTAGGATTGTCCCTTTCCAAATGCAGAGCATGTCTCACTTTGCTATTGAAGCGCTGTTGGTATGATGAGATATCTTTTAGGCGACAGTTTTTCTTATTTGTGGGAGTTGCTGCAGGGCACAGGCCTGGCTTTTGCTTCATCATACAAACGTCCAGTATTGGAACTATCTCAGGTTTGTGTAGTTCTGTGTTGACTTGCTTCAGCTTATTAATTATTTTGGCTTTCTCCAATTTTTCCCTTCAACACCTTTTCAGCTGAAAGAGGGAAAACTTCTTTTTCGTGTGACGGTTTCGAACTCTACACACTCTGGTGAACAACAATATGCCTTGACCGTCAACCCTCCAAAAGCGCCTAATAAACCACCACGAGCAATTATACGGCCAGAGTCACCAGTCCATGGTGTGGAGGGTACCAGACTAACTTTGGATGCTGAAGGTACGCAGTGTTGAATGGAATTGGCACAGAGGAAGTTCCTTACAGTTTTGCTTTTTCAGGTAGCGTCGATGACGACAAAATTGTTGCCTTCAAGTGGACGCAAGATGAAGGGCCCAGTATCCCATTGGGTGCTATGAACACACCAATTCTCACGCTGGATAACATGGTCGCAGGAAGTTACGTGTTCAGGTAATTTTTCGAGGCATTGCCCAATAAATGCGAGGATTGATCACTTTCTGTTATTTCTACGCCTGTTATACCTAGCCCATGGTCATAGTTGTTCTGAATTCCTACTAAGGCTGCGTTCACACTTTGCGTCAGTGTACGCTAGCATAATGCAGAGTTTCGAGCGTATGTCAGCGTTTTCACGAGCAACTTGAAAAAAAATCCAAATTAACCTAAAGTATTAGTTGGCGGGGAAGTTCTGTCATACTTTTTCGAACTCAAAATACTTGCCCATTACCTGAAGAGAGGTGACGGTAATGTGAGCACTTATACATCTAAGAATCTTCTTTCTATTTCCTACCCGCTTGACTTCTGCTTCCTCTTCTGCAATATGGACAAAGATGTTATCCGCTGCCTTCGGCATCGAACCCTCCAAGCGTCTCCACACTCTTTCTTCCCACCCTGACGCCAGCATGATAGCTGCAGATGCCAAAATAATGGAGCTGAATAAGGACGATGCCCTCAATTATCGGACAACCTTCCACGACGCTAATGCTTCAAAGCGGGAGCCTACAGTTTTGATGACGAAGTGAGGTTTGAGTATCTGTGAACTCAGACTGAGGGAGCTGCGGGTCGTGAAACTCCTGGATGAACAAGCTGCTTCCTTTTAACTCGTGCGCAAAGCAGCTACGAGATCTGAAGCGAACCGTCGATCAGAGGGAAAAATTTTTCCGCACAGTCCGTCTTCAACGTGATAGTGCAGCCTACTCCGTCCAAAAAAGTTCGAGCCGTACCTCATGCAATAGAGCTGGATGGCTCTCCCCTTGCACTGGTGTAGCCCAGACATTGCTCCTTCTAACTGCGAGTTGCCTCCCGTACTCACCGCTATGAACGAGAAAACCTCCACAACCCGAGCCCAAGTCAAAATTGAGATGATGTCCAACTTTGCGTCGCGCCTCCCTGCATTGTGAAGCGATGGCATCCATGAGGTGCTCAAAAACTGGCAAGAACCCCGCAGTAACATTACTGATTTTGATCTTACACGCCTCTATAAAAAAGCGTAATTTGAAAGAAATGTGGCAGAACTTTCCCGCCCAACCAATAATATTACGCCGCGTTCATACCGTGCGACGTCTTTTGTGTAAGTTGCGTAAGTTGCGTAAGCTGCGTAAGTTGCGACTGAAGAACACATACGTATCGATCCAAAGAAAGCTGCGTAAGTTGCGTAAGTTCGTAAGCTGCGTAAGTTGCGTAAGCTGCGTAAGTTGCGTAAGCTGCGTAATTTGCGTAAGCTGCGTAAGTTGCGTAACCGACGACAACTTCGAGAAGAATAGATACGTATCGATCGGTTAGCTGTCGTCGGTTACGCAACTTACGCAGCTTACGCAACTTACGCAGCTTACGCAACTTACGCAGCTTTCGTTGGATCGATACGTATGTATTATTCACGAACCAGTCGCAGCTTACGCAACTTACGCAGCTTTCGTCGACGTTGACGTCGACGTCGCACGGTATGAACGCGGCCTAATACGTTAGACTGAGCCTACTTCATATTTATGCCACATGCTCTTGTGTAGTTTATATCAATATGAATAAGCTATTCAAAAAGCCACTTGTTCCCGATTTTCACCAGCACCATGCAGATATTTCAGCATTTGCATTCCTCTACGTATTTAGCGTACAAGTAACTGACAGCGGTGGTTTGACGTCGTCAGCATCAGCTCGGGTCGAAATTGAAGCGGAACGCGATGATCCACCGAAAGCGCATATCAATGAATGTGGCAGTAAAGAGCACACTGGATCACTCACTGTGCGCCTTCCGCTGTCCGAACTCAATTTATGTGGCAACAGTTCAATTGACGACAAGGTTTGTTCTCTTCATACTGCAGTGTTGTTTTGGGTTCTTTAGGATTTTTTTTTGTGTTCATGGATCCAATTAATTGAACTTGGTACTGAAAAGTGAATCCATAGTAATGGCTGGCGCAGAAGTGTCATGTTCTCTTTAATGAACATTACGTATTTTTTAGTTTATGACCGCTATGCTAATTTGATGCTGCTTTTAAGGGCATTGTATCCTACAATTGGTTTCGAGTCGATAAGTTGTCTGAGAAGCTTTCCGTTGACACTGCTGGTCCGTTTTCTATGAAGTCCAACTGTTCCTTTTTATCTTTTGTTATTGTGGTAGCCTTGAAGTTAGGAGCAAATCAGAATGTAAAGAAAATAATGTACAAACATCGCAGGCTCAACCACTAGCATACTCACGCTGCGAAATATCCAAGCAAATGAGCGACTGGGTCCATACGAGTTCCAGCTTGATGTGACGGACACCAAGGGGCAGAAGGACTCGACGCGAATTAGCATTTTTGTGAATAAAGCTGAAAACTTCCCTCCAGGTTCGAATGTAGATCAGTTTTGCAGGCACATTCTCGCTTACACAGTATTTAATTTTAGTCGCTGATGCTGGTGGAAACCATACAGTTATACTTCCTGAATCTGCTATTGTACTAGACGGAAACGCCAAGGACGATGGAAGTATCGTCAGTTACAACTGGACTCAAGTCGAGTACGCATCTAGTTGACGATAATTTTTCATTGTTATGCTCAAAATTTGTTATTCAGCGGCCCATCCCGTGCCTCGCTGGTGAATGCTGATAAAGCAAAAGCTACCGCCTCCGATCTTCGAGAAGGAGTCTACCGCTTTTTGCTAACCGTAGTTGATGACGGAGGGCTCAATGGTACCGCATCTGCTTATATTACTGTAGAACGAAGTGAGTCTTCAAAGCTTAAATGATATTTTCATTGCAGCCAATTTATGCTTTTTATTCTAGGTAAGAATGAGCCTCCTATTGCAAGAGCGCCTAATGTGACTGTACGTCTCCCAACTTCGGTAGCGGTTCTAAATGCATCGTCTTCTTCGGATGATGCAGGTATCGTCAGCTTTCTCTGGCGGCCCTCTGATCAGGTACCAGCATCGATGGTGAGTACGAACTTTCTTGTACGGTACTTGCTTTTCATCCTGATTTTTTTTTCTTTTCTCAATGGCGAACACATGCAGATTGCTCTCGATGGGACGGAGAATACTCAGATTATGTTTATAACTGGTTTGGTGGAAGGCATACATGTTTATAACCTAACTGTTGCCGATCAGCAGAAATCAAAGGACTCCATACTTGTCTTTCTCACAGTAATAAAAGGTGAGTATATATGAAACTCCAGCTCATGGAATAGTGTTTGGCACATTTGTTCTCCAATGTACATAGCAAAGCCCACTATATCGTTTGTGAAAGTTTCTGTCTAATAAGATTGCTGAATACAGTGGGGAAGTGTCCGATTGACGGACGCTCTTATCGGAATTTGGACACTATTCACCCTTCACTGCCCCAAGTTTGTTTTGTCAAAAATTTAAATCTGTTTGCAAGCTGTTCTCCAGGGTTAGTTTGACCCCGTGAACACAAATAGCGCACTTGTTAGGCACGAAACTACCGAAATACATTATACCACCGAAACTGCTAGCTGCTATTCGCCTCAGAGCTAGTTTGATCTTCTAAACACGAATCACATCAGTGTGGAATATCAGTGGAGTTGAGGAAGGAGGAAAGAATGGGGGGGGGAGGTACACGTGACAGCGCTGCCTGCTTTTGCTCGCTGGCTCGTCGCGCTGTATTCCCCTTACTGTTCCGTTACCGTCTGGTACGAAACCGCCCGGAGTACGCGCCATGCTAACGTGGTCGAAATTGTATTAAGTACTACCTGTTGGGACAAGTTTTTAGCGAATTTGGTGGTTTAAAGTATTTCGGCCCGGCGCCGGTAGTGCAGGAGTCAGACAGCTACGTGCCAAGTGTATGTGATAATCGCGAAGGTCAAACGTCAAAAGAGGAATTTTTAGCCAGTTCTTACCTTCAGAGAAAAAAGTGGCGGGCTTCGGAAATTGGGTTTTACACGTTTTTTTTTCTGCTAAAGGGTAAACGTGCCGATTTGCAAGACCAGCAGTACCATTCATAATTAGTACTCACTGTACAGTCTTTTCATTATTTCGTGTTCGCTTTCGCGGAAGCTTTATTATTGCGATGTTTTTTTAAGGTGATGAAGAATTAGAATCTGTGGAAATTCTATTGAAGAAGAGTATCGAGGAGTGGACTTACCGTCTTCGTCGAAAACTTCGCGACAGAATTGAAGCGAGTTTGGCAGGATCAATCGAAGTTTGTGATTTCGCTGTTCTTTGATCTGCCTTATTGGCAAAATCCAGTAAACGTGAAAAAGGACGCATAGGTTTAAAGCAGCATGTCGATTGCTGGGATGGATTTTGTACCATGAGGTTTATGGTGGGTGGATTTTCAACGGTCGGGAGTAGGGAGGTGCTACATAACATACTCGCAATTTCTAACCTTTAGTAGATAATTATGGTGCCGTGTTCGAGTTATGTCACGTGTGGTTCCTCCCTTTACAGGAAAGTGATTCAGTGGTTGTGCACTTCACGCGATTCGAAAAGTTGCCACTAGATGGCCGACTTCGAGCAGTGTTTTGGGCTACGAGTCACTCAAAACGAGGTTGGTTAGGATATCAGTAAATTTTTCTGATCTTTCACGTTTTGTGGAGCTGGATCGGGAGCGAAGGTTTAGTTCTGGATAACGAGAATCTCTGTTCAGACCAAACAATGCGACATAAACGGTTGGTGACTTCGAACTCTGATGTGATTTTGAAAGCTGAACGCATTGTGTCCATTTTACGTCAGGAAACCAGTATGCTGTCAGATTTTCGAATCTCGGTTATTCAAACTTTGTGTGAGTGTTCTTGAGCATTTTTATTTGCTAGCGGAACTCTTTTGTATTGACATACTTCGTTTCAGATTGTAAGCTAAATTGCTCAGGACATGGTAAATGTAACGATGCGACTAAACAGTGTGAATGTGACAGCTTCTGGATGGGGAACTTGTTTGCATATGTTTTTGCCGGCTTCAGAAACGAGGATTGTGGTGAGATGGTTTCTTATGCTGAAAGTAGTGCCTTATGTTGAACAGATCAGTAGACACAGGACTACTTCAGCATCATCAACCATATTGATGCTATAAGTTTCGTTTTTAGCGTGGTCCTCGGTTTATTTTTGGATGATCTCTTCTTCACTGACTGTGGTACTCGCGGCCTGCTTTCTATCAAGAAGGAAATCTGCCATGTGGAATCGAGTTACTCGAAGGCGTTTCAAGAGGCGAAAAAGGTATATTCTGATTTGTTGTCGAGGCTGAAGAATCACTTTCTTTCTAACTGTTCCTAGCCTTTCATTGAAAGTTGGTGGTTTACCCTTCTTCTGTCCATTTTATGTTTTATGAGGGTGCATGTGCATGTGGAACCATTCTCCCCTTGTTCAGATACAACCCGCTTCGAAGCGAATCTGATGATGTCGAGAAGGAAGCATATCGTATGAGAAATGGTGAGTTTCTCCCGAATTATAAAAATTGACCAAAAAAAATGATTCACTGAGAAGGTGAGTGTATGAGTAGGGATCACCTATAGTATGCCACTTCTGAGTGAGCTGTCGAGTATACATGTATTATCCGGAACTCACTGCTTTACTCGGTTAGTTTTAATATAGGTCGGAAAACTGCTATCAACTTAGTATCAGCTTGTACTTCAGATTTAATTGACTGTCTGCAGGAATGTCTAGGACGGCACTGGAAAAGTAGGGTCCCCCTGTGACCCTTCCCCTTCCAATACAGAGTGCTTTCCTTGTAGTTTAACGATTGATACTGCTGTGATCGCGTTGAGTGTACCCTGCTGGAGCTACCTGAATCTGCAGAATCCTCTGAAATTTATAAAATTTACTTGTCAAACGATCATATTCCTCTCAAAAGCGACTAATTTTGCAAGAGAAAAACATGTTTCTAGAGAGCCAGATTTTCAGATTATAAAGTGCCTTGAACGATAGTGTTCCAAGAGTTTTTGTACAGGTTATAAAAATGACATGAATTTTTTTTGAACGCCATAGCTTTCTTCATATGTTACCTTTTTGCACAGATGGGAACAGATGTTTTCAGGTATGGTTTTATTATATCATGACTAGGAACGGAGTCGGAAATAGGATTTCCACTTTGTAGAGTGCGTGTTCAGAAAGTATTTTGAAGACTTTCTTGTTGACGAGAAATACCTGTATCACCTGTATCACCTGTGCTCCCGTTGATCATCGAGTTCCTCGAGCGGGCGCCAGTAACGTCTCCATTCGTCCCTGCAACGTGCAAGAGTTGCCCAATGAACTCTCTGCTCGAGGGACACGATGAACTTCATACCATTCGTTCAGAGCTTTCACGAAGAAGTCTGACCATCGCGTAGGCGGTCGTCCAGGCGTTCGCTTGACATCCCGTGGAATCCAGTCGGTGACTGCTCTGGTCCAGCGGTCGTCCTCGAAACGCATGACGTGTCCGGCCTGATCTTCGAAACCTTGGCAAGTCTCTGAGGCGTACGTCAAGGCAGGAAGGACCGCGGAATCGAAGAGGTGGGCACGGAGCTTGGTGTTCTTCGTCTTCTTCGCTACTCCCTCGATGTTCTTGAAGGCTCCCCAAGCCGCTCGCTTCCTCCTGCTCAGCTCTGGAGCTAGGTCATTCATCATATTGATTTCACACCTAGGTACACATAGCTAGAGCATTCAAAGATTTTCGTTCTGTAAGGCTATGAATGAGGGCCATCACATACCAATAACGTATTCTCAATGAAATCGTCTTCGTTAGATTCAGCCGTAGACCGATTTTTCCACACGCGCAGTCGAATTCAGCCAGCATTCGTTCCGCTTGCTCGATGTTTGGTGTTATCAAAACGATGTCGTCAGCAAAGCGGAGATGGTGTAGTTGCCGACCGTCGATCTTCACTCCCATGTCTTCCCATTCCAGTTGACGCATGACGTTCTCGAGAAGGCGCTGAAGAGCTTGGGAGATGGTGTCGCGTGTGGACCTCTCTTCACATCAATGATGATCTCCTTGTAGAATGGTGAGATCATGGTCGTGAAGTTGCGGTAGAGCTCACGATGAATCCTGATGTACTGAGTACAATGCCCTGCTTGCCCAGGGCTTCGATAACCGTTTCCTGTCTCAGAGTCGAAGGCTTTCTTCAAGGCCTATGAATACGATGAGGCATTAGCGCGCGATCATTGTACTCCCGCGATACTTCGATGAGCTTCGTTACCGTGTGGATGTGATCGATCGTGCTGAATCCTCTTCGAAACCCTGCTTGCTCGCATGGCTGTCCTTCGTCTAGTGTTCTTCCAATCCTGTTAAGGATGACTCGTGTGAAGAGTTTTTGCCTAGACTAACAGAACAGCAGGCAGATTGGGCGAATATTGCCAAATGTTCGTACCAGGGTCTCCCTTCTTGTACAGCAACACAGTCTTGCTGGTTTTCCACGAGGTGGGTACCTTGCATCCCGACAGGTAGCGCGTGAAGAGTCGAGCCAGAGTTTTGACGAGAACTGGCGGAAGATTCTTCAGATGTATGGGTCTGACCCTGTCGGGGACCGGTGCCGTACGATTCCTCACCGACGAGATGGCGTGTCGGACTTCGGAAGAGAGAACTGCAGGAACGACATATCCATCCTGCTCCAAGCGGTATGGTTGCAGGTGGACGTGGCTGTCAAAGAGATCCGAGTAGAAGTCGTGGATGACCTTCTCCATTGCCCTTCTATGCGGTGATTGTTCCATCCGGACGTCGGAGTCCATCTGGGTTTAACAGTTGCGCGCGGACGGGGCGTGCTGTATGCCCTTCCCAACCTCTGCGGGCTATTCCACCATACCTCGCTATCTCTCCTTGATGATCTTCTTTTATCGCTCCTCTGCATAGCTTCGCAAGCTCAGACGTCAGCTGGTAATTGCCTGCGGCTCGTGCGGCTCCACGTTGGCGAATCAGCTCGAGAGTTTCCAGAGATAGACGCTTCTTGGTAATCTTGGAACCCTCTGACTTCTTGGCGCAGTACGTGAAAAGATGTAGAACAAGCCGTTCGAATGTCGCTACGTCGAGTTGTCGATGACAGAATCCTCCCAGAGCCCAGCGAGAGAAGTGAAGTGATCCCAGTTGATGAAGGTCTTTGGGCTTCGCTTCTTGAACTTCGCGGCTCTCATCTCCTCAGCAAGAAAGAAGCGGAAATCTCTTGCGCGAAGGAGACGATGGTCGGATCCCGTGTAGAACTTGGGGACAACAGCGACATCGGTTAGGCAAAACCTTCGATTGCAGATGATGTGGTCGATCTCGTTTTAATGGAAGTGCCACGGAGTTCATGTCCAGCGTAGAGAGTAGGGCTTCTGGAACTGCGAGTTACCATGGATGGTATGGGTCGACATGATAAACTCAGACAGCCTTTCACCCTGCTCATTCCACTCCGTTCCGTGAGTTCCGATGTGAAGTTCTTCAGCCGTTCTTCTTGGTCCGATCTTAGCGTTGAAATCACCGACGATGACTTAAGAAGTAT
>MU913792.1:0-20339 GCA_036418165.1 Cooperia oncophora | reverse complement strand
CTGTGTGATTTCTTGCAGGGCATGGTCGAATGTAATTGCTGTCTGTACTGAGACTACTCGTGTAGAGATTGTAGGCACACTGTTCATGCCTTGTACGGATACTAATCCTTCCTGTATTGGTAGAGGAAAGGTGTTCTGTAATTGTGCTAGTCGTGAGACATTGTTATTGGTACAATAGCAGCTAACGGAGTCTTCTGCAGGGTTGCAGTTGACATGTGTCTTTGATTATACAGTTGGTATGGTTGTGGGTGTGGTTGGTATGACGTGGGTCTGAACTGCATGCATAGCTGAATTCCGTGTCTTGTGGGATATAGGCTGTTAACTTGTTATTAGTGAAAAATCGTTGATTGTAATGAGATTGGCGTGAATGAGAATGAGGTGACTTCAATTGAGACGTTGTTGATTTGTTTGGTGGTGTAAGGTTTCAATTCAAAGGTATATGATCGGTGTTTCGGATCATGAAGTTCCACCTGAAGTGATATGGTCTCGAACCACGAAGGGCATTGGAAGACTTCGTAAATGTCATCGTCTACTGGGACATGGTAGATTCTGTAAAAAAGACATCCTGAGGATGGGTAGCCGCAAGAGCAGCCTAGACCGCCGCAGGATTCAGAACAGTATGTTATTCCGGTATAGTTATTAGCTTCGTGTAACTCACTGACTAAAGTATTAAAGGTAATTTTAGCGCATTTAAGACCCGTGCAAGTGCCCATGTGAGGACACCGTTTTTGATATTGTACTTTTGTGATCGTATTTCTTGTGAAATATAGTGTTTCTCTACGGCATCGAAGAATCAAAGGGCCCAAGACGATGCGTAAGTAGTGTATTCGGTGATTTCCGTGTTGGATCTGAATGCATAGTTCGGGTTGCATGGGGTTGAGTTGAGCAATGAGTGTGGTATGATTGGAGCAGTTCGTTTTGGAATGGTCGCATTGTATTACTGACGTTGGTATGAGCAGTGTTTGTTGACAGCTTTTAACGAATGGGCTGGCAATGGCGAGGATTGTAATGAGTCTCACCAGAGTGGTCGACTTCCATTTGGTGTCCACCTTGCCGAGTTCGAGTAGAGGTGTATTGTCATTTGACTGTCGGGGTAAGCTAATCTTTTGTGTCCAGCCTCGTAAAACTGACGTAGAAGAGGCGAAGCGGCTCGCAGTGCGTCGGCATAATCGTAAGACTTTTCCTAAGGTTATTAGGGTTAGATATGTTGTAGTGATTATAATGTAGAGAAGAGTTGCCGTGACAGCGATTGCGATTCGTGGCCAGCATTCTGGGTTGGAAACCATTTGACTACAGAAATTACAGGTAATCTGCTCGCAAAATGGACTTGGGGGACAGGCCCAATGAGAGGCCTGGGTGGTGTTTGCTATGATGGATTTTAGTGTGATATGGTAGCTGTGGAGCGTAATCTCTGGGGGAAACTGTACATTTAAGTTTGGTCAGGTTGGAGTAATTGTATGCAATAGTCATTTCCGCAAGACTTGAAGTTGATCGACTTCTCGTGGCAATTGTATGTGAATTCCTCCAGTGATACAGTGGTAAATAGGGTTCTGTTGAGGGTAAGGAGTATACCGGTGAAGTAGTGTTAGTGCTAATGTTAATGTGAGCCACGGTTTCCATAGGCGCCAAGTATTATACGACTCGTTGCCGAACGATGACTCATCGAAACTGGTCATCGTCGCGTAGGTACTGTAGCTCTTGTTTGATTTCGCTCGGCGCGGTAACATGGGTCGAGAGCGTTTTAGTGCGTCCCCGCTGTTCAGTGACGAATCAACTGTGGGGGATACGGTATCGGTTGTTGTGATGTCAGTTGCGGTGTTCGCGTCAGTTGTGTTGTTTTCGGTAGGTGTGCGTTGATTGATGGTGTCGGAGTGGTTGTCATTATCCAACTCTAGCGGTATTAGCATATTAATTGATCGTTCCAATTCTGAACGTGATGTACGTAGTGTGACGGACCTGATAGTGCCATCTTGGTCGGGTATGAGATTGGTGACAATGCCGAGAGGCCAGTCAATTCGTGGTAAGTCCTCGTCCATGATAAGTACCACTTCTCCAAGCCGTGGATGTTTTCGTGTAAAACTTTTTTGTTTGATGCGGTGTTGATGGAAGTTGCGTAGCTCAAGAAGGTAGTTAGAGTGCCATGTGTTCCATAGTTGTTTAAGAATATAAGTTGCTTACGAAAATAATCGATTGCTTGTGTCCTGGTTGAGAGTTGAAGTATGTAGTCTAAGTCATCGTTGTCAGAGTCTATCCTATGGCAAAGGAATGGGGTGATATTAGTGTAGGGAATGAGGAAGTCGATTGGTCGTAGTATAAATGAGTCATCGACAGAGCTGCCGGCATACGCTAATGGTCGTGAATTGACCATAGCTTCACACTCTGTTACAATGGTGACGAAGTCTGTTTCAGGGCATTGTTTGCGAGTTATAACTCTCTTGAGGGTAAGTTTCATAAGACCGATAAGGCGCTCATAAAAACCACCTTTCCATGGGGACAGGGGGGTAATGAATTTCCATTGTATTGCTTCATTTGTTAAAAAGATTCGTAGAACAGGTTCATGTATGTGGTTATCAAATATAGACGTGAGTTCCTGATCAATCGTAGCGATTATGTCATTACCGAGTTTAAAGTTCGTTGCGTTATCTGATATTATGAGTTGTGGTTTTCCTCGACGGGAAATAAAGCGTCGTAACGCATTTACTATTTGCAAAGCGCTCAAATTATTAACGACTTCTAAATGTACCGCACGAGTGGTCATGCAAGTAGCGAGGAAAATCCAACGTTTTTCTCTTTCTTTGTTGGAGTCGAGGACGGGGAAAGGGCCTGCAAGATCGACGCCAACGTGAGAGAAAGGTCGCGTTGGCTGGGTTCGTGCAGATGGGAGTGGTGGTGAAGCAGGGTAGTAATAAGGTTTTCCGTTCCATCGTTTGCATGTGAAACATCTCCGTAGGCACTTTCTTACTACTTGTCTGCCTTGTGGTATCCAATACCTGAGGCGTAGATTAGCTAATGTTCCGTTTGTGCCTTGATGTCCACATCGCGTGTGGATGTCTTGTACGAGTAGTGTTGTCAAGTGAGAGTTCGGTAAAAGTAAGATAGGTTCTAATACATCTCTTGCTAAGTGTTTTGCCTTGATACGGCCGTGACATCGTATTATCCCATTTTCGTCCTTGAATAATCCCAAATTATCCCATTTACGTTGGTCCTGGTGGGTTAGGTCACGTTGCATGAGCTTAATTATGATTCGTTCAGCGGTTTGAAGATCTTGTGTTGTTGTAAAGATAAGTGGTTTGTCTAACGATATGTGTAATAGTTCCGGTAGTTTCACGGTTAACTTAGCTTGGGTCTGTGGTGAAAGTTTGTCGTAGAAAAAATATTTGAGAAATTTCAAAATTAGTGTGGTTACATTTCTTAGCAAGTATAATGAGGAGAATTTAGCAAGCAGTGGAAGGTGACACGGTGATGGTGCGTCTGAAAGAGTTGATAGAGAAGTAGCAGTATCATCTATTTGTTCTAGGGACCCTTGACTGGATGCGGTGTCCCAATGAAATTCAGGCAAGTATGGCCATTGTGCTTGAGTCTTTCGTAGAAAGTATGGACCAGACCACCAGTTTTGCTGGGTCATCTGGTCTTTGGTAAGTCCTTTTGTAGCATGGTCTGCAGGGTTCATATCCGAGGGGATGTAGTGTAGGTAGGTGGAAATATGTTGAGACCATGACTTTAATTTGTCACGAATTTCAGTACATCTGTTGTCTACAAACGTACCGTTTTTTGTATGCGATTGTACCCAATGTAGGGCAACTTGGGAGTCGCTGTATATCCTTATTGTAGAAATTTTGAGCTTTATTTCCTGTAATATGAAGTTGGTAAGTCGAGTCCCTATAAGAAGGGCAAGTAGCTCCAGTCGTGGTATAGTAAGGGTCTTGGTATTGATGGGTGCTAATCGTTGTCTGGCCATTAAAAGCGAGGTGTGAATAGGTTCATAGAAAGGTACTGAACGTAGATATACTGCTGCTGCGTATGCTCTTGTGGAGGCGTCCACGAAGGAATGGAGTTCATGTTTGTATGTGTCGTGATATATGAGGATGGGACGTGGGAGAGTTGCTGTAAATCCATGTGCACGGTCACAAATGTTTCTTCCACTGCTGATCGTATGCGTCTGATAGTGGTTCGTCCCAGGGTTGGCGTTCTTTCCATAGGTCTTGTAAAAGAATTTTTGCAGGTAATAGTAAGGGAGTAAGGAAGCCTAAGGGATCAAACGTTGAATGAGTAGCTTGAAGTATTTTACGCTTTGTAGGTTCTGTAAGTATATGTTATTTTGCAAGAAATTGATAAAGTGTCTGTAGTATTATGCCAGGGAATGCCTAGAATCTTTGTAGACGTTGCAGTTGACTTGTCTTGTGGTTCAATAAAGTTATTGCAAATCGTATCATTAGTAACGAATTGTCGAAGGTTCATGGACATATTAGCAAAGATTTTCTTACAAAGTCGATAGGTACGTAAAAGGGATGGTGTAGAATTCTCGAGCATCAGTACATTATCGACGTAAAGGTTCTCAACTAGTCGCTGTGTCAGTGAATGGTCCTGAGTGCGTCTTGATGTTTTTGTTGTTCAATGCCGTATTGGATGGATATGCCAAGGAGGAACGGTGACGCATTAATGCCGAATGGTAAGCGGCAAAATCGTAATATGCGGATATTTGCAGGGTAAGGTGGTAAGTCGATGTTGTGGAGCCACAGGAATCGAACAGAGTCTCTTTCGGAGTGTTGTAGGTAGATCATGTGGAAGGCCTTTTCTACGTCTGCGATCATTATTTTCGTGCCGAGTCTGGATCTGAGCAATATTCCGCATAAATTAGGTAATATGAGTGGGCCCTGGTGGATTACGTCATTAAGGCTTATTTGTCCTTTCATTTTTGATGAAGCATCTAGGACGATGCGAGTCTTGGTGGTAGCACTTGATGTCTTTATTACTGCTTGATGAGGTATGTAATAGAGGGGGTTCTCAGATGTCGGGGTGCCAGAGGCATCCTCAATGAAGCCTTTATGGAGTTGTTCGTCGATTATGGCGCAGTAGTCTTTCCAACATTGTGGGTTTTTTGTCCTCATGTTGTATAATTGATGTAAGTCTGCTAAGGGCTAGATTGTAGTTATCCGCTAGGCAATGTTTATTATTTTCCAAGGGAAGCGAACGTAAATTTCCCATCTTGAAGTTGAACTGTGGAGTAGAAGTTCTCGATTATATGTCGGTTGATTTCTTCGTTGGAATCAAGTTCATCAATTCCGACTCCTGGCAGTCGCCATAGGTCGGAGTAGTCAATGCTTGTCTGTTCGTGAAATGCGTCAGCTGTATAGACATTAACTGTCTTATTGCAAAGTGTGTGTATGGAAGTGGGAGTAGGTGGATGTCGAGATGTCCCGGAAATGACTGGACCAAAGAATGTTGGTGTAATGAAAAGTCCCGACGGTAGCTGAATTGTTGGCTCATTTGGCAATAGAATATTGTTGAAGTAGTCGATGCCGAGAAGAATGTCTGGTGTGACATCTACGGTACTGGATAACCAGAGCTCTTGGAAGTGTGGGTAATTATCCTGGAGGAATTGTTTGTCCTCTGTTTGGAGTTCCATAAGGGTTAATGCGTGGGTCAGTGTGGGGTTTGTGAGTAGAGAAACTTTTATTTGGTTACTTTGTGAATTTAGTAGTATACATTCAACGCTCTGTACGCGTGTTTTATCAGCGTGTCCACCGAAGGTGTGCATGACTATGGTTGTTTCGAATTGAGGTATCAGTTGTAACCGTTTCGCTAATGACGTCGATATGAAGGATTTATCTGAGGCTGAGTCAAGTAAGGCAAAGACATCTTCTGTTTTATGCTTGGATTCATTCATTGCCGTTAAGTGTACTACCATGAGACGAGTCGTGCGAGTATCTTTGGTATTACTGAAAAGTGTAGTAACCAGTTCGGGTGGTTTCGGACCTTTGCTACTTGTATGAACTGATGTCTGGGTGGTAGTGTTAGGGAGGGGAGCGAATCTCACTCTGTTGGGTGATGGACGTGTTGGCTGACGTCGAACGGGAGTGTTTGTCCGCTTGTTGGGCTTGATTGAAGTATTTCTTTTATGAGCGTAGGGGGACGTTAGTCGCGGATAACGGTTCGTCTGCGGTGTAGTCGTGCTGGAGGAAGAAGTGTCAAGTTGATTTAGACTCTGTGCGGAAGTAACTCGTGGTGACCGGTAAGCAGATCGTTGTGGCTTATTGTTAGTATTAAATGGTGTGGGCTTGTACTGAGGCTTCTGCCAGGAAGGGTTGTATGGGCTAGGTCGACGATTGGACGCTGCGTTGGTTGTTGGTTTTCGTAGGCATATTATAATGTTGTGGTGCCCGCCGCAGTATATGCAGTCGGGTTTCGGGCAAGAAGCTGTTCTGTGGCGTGGATTAAAGCATTTCCAACATGCGGTTAGCATTTTGAGTCGCTCAATCTTCTGATACGTGGTATAATATTTATCGCATACGTCGAATTTGTGTGCTTGGCCACAGCCAATGCAAGTTATTGGTGGGTATGCGCGAGTTCGTGTGAAGAAGACTGAATGCTGTTCGCGTAAGTGGTCATTGCGACTTTCGATGTGTTCTTTCGTTTGACAATAGTGGCTAAATTAGCTATGAGATCATCCATAGTCCATTGTGTGCCGTTATCGAATTCCTTGCTAGCGATCTCTTCTTGGATGTTTTTAGGGAATGTCTCAATTACCATTGTTGTCATATAGGTTGAGTCGACCACTTCCCCTTGTTTCTGCATAGTGGCTATGATGGCTTGTATATCGCTTAAGTTGTTTCGTAATGTGCGTGGGTCATCATGGCAGGCTTTCATGGACTTCAATTGTCGTATCATCTGTATAGTAATGCGTTTGGGGTCTTCGTATTGACTTTTCAGTTGTTGCACTGCCTTTTCATATGAATCTCCTGTCCGGGGAATCATTCTTAGTGATCTTGCTGCGTCTCCTTTGCAGCAGCTGAGTAGTATAGAAAGCTTACCGATATTGGAATAGGGTTGTTTATGGACCAGTTCTTCAAAGAGTTCCCAGAAAGGACCGAATTCCGTAGGGTTACCATGGAATTCAGGGAACCTTTCAGTTCGCTACTCAGTAGTCGTTGTTCAAGTGTTAAAGAATTCATTGGGTGTAGAATGGAGTCTGTGTATGTACTTGCGTTGGAAGTGGTATTGATGTTGGAATCTGCAATTGTGTCGTTGTGTGAAAGTTTCAGAGCGATCTCTTGACATTGAAGTTCTGTAAGCCGCTTGTCGAGTTGTTGTAGTATGGATGAGGCCACGGACAGGATGTGGTCCCCTTTACGGTCTTCCCAGTATTTGTCAAATTCTTGTTCACAATCTGGTTCCTCTCCTGAAATAGTTTTGATGCATTGTTCATAGTATGCTAGTATTTTATCTGCTTTCTCTTCGAGTTGTTGTTTGAGTTTTGTTAAGTTTTAGTTTGTTGGTGGTGATGTAGATCTTAAGATCAGTTAGTTCGGTAGGATAGTTCCATGGGGAGCGAAAGTCGTCAACATCTTTTAGTAGTGTTTCAAGTGTAGTAAGTTGTTTAGATAGGCTGATCTTAGCCGACTTGAAATTGAAGGGAGTAACGGGTGGTGACATGAGAGTGTTGCCGGGTAGAAGCACTTGATGAAAGTGATGAACTGGCGGAGCGGACGTCCTTATATACTCGAGTCAGTGGGCGGAGCAGGGGGCGGGGTTTTGTGAGGCAGGTCGTCGTATTCGAGGCGGAGCATTGGTTAAGGGAAGTAGTATCAGTTGGTGGGAAGTAATTTGGTTTGGAGAAGTGTAGGTTTTACGGTATTTACGGTAATGGTTGATTCGAATTGCCCCAGAATGCGGACTCAGTTATGCTCCTGCGTTGTAGTTTGAAGAGTATTAATTGATGCTTGAAGAGTCCATTCTGTCAATTTAGCCGCTGGTTGTACATTGGAAGGAATGGGCTTGGTTATATAACTGGCGGAGTGCTGATAGTGATGTGGTTGTTGTGGGAGTTGTTCGTAATTAAAATTGGTATATGGCGTGTAATGTATTGTCGTGGGGGGATTTGCGAGAGATCTTGTACGCTGGCATTGACGGTGAATTGCCTTTCTGGCATTTAAGCTCCAACAGTCTTTTTCAAGATTGCGAATTACTGTGGCCGCCGTTGTAAGTAAGGTTCCGCCTTGTATATCATTCCAAAGAGTATCAAAATCAATGAGAGTTCTTCCTTCGTTGGAGAAGGTACTGCTGCTAGAGCAGTGCAAGCTTCAGTATAGGCAGACCAAATGAGGTCCTTTTGCTGAGTAATTTTATTTTTCAGTTCTCGCACTAGTAGTGTTTTAGAAGTAATGAACACTGTAAGTTGTATGTAATCCGCTGGGAATAGCCAGGGTGCACAATATTCATTGGCCTCTTGTAAGAGGGATGTCAACGTATGTACTTGAATGTTAAGATGTTGTTTAATAATTCTGAGATTGAAAGGTGGGCTTGTGGCAAGTGACGACATCGGCGCACGTTGAAAAATGGAGAGCGGTTGCTCGTATTGGTGCTTATATAGTGTGTCATATGGGAGAGAGCGCAGGTGGTTGTGCGGCGTGTGAGTGGCTGTGCTGGTATACGGTAGTGTATGTGTCATATATCAATTGCAAACTACAAAGTGATTTATTACTAAAGCAGTATAAGAATGCAAATACAGGATATATGAGTATGGCTAAGCTATGGTTGTAGTTATGTAATGAATACACTAGTGTCGATATACAGTATTACATGGGAAATTGATATGGGCAAAAGGCCGAATTGTGGCGTTTCATGAGGTGAGCACGGCGATCACGTCTACAGAAGAAACATTGTAGCTCAACAGACAAGACGTGACTAGATGATTAGCAACACGTAGCAACGTTCGCAACGGTTTCTGACTTGGCATTGTTGACGTCTTTCCGATAGGTTCTGTATTGTGTACATGCCGATGCCCAATGGTCTCCGTTACAGAAGGTGCAATTATTGATTCTTTGGAGGCGTCTGTCATCTGATGGGGACGGATCGCGTCGTGGTTCTGCCGAAGCGTCACGGTGTTGGGGTCGTTGGTGAGGGTCCGAGTGATTCCAATTTTGAATGGAATTGGTGAGTTGTTGAGTACTTCTTTCGAGCTGGGAGATACGATGTTCCAGCTGTCGTAGTAGTTCCTGAAGTGATAGTGTGGTAAAAGTGGTTGGAAAGAAGTATTGGTTGAGTGGTACCTTGTCTACTGATTTTTTATGTCGTTTCGCCTGGGGTTCCCTGTCTGTAGTGTCCCCGTTTGTTCGTTTCTTAAATAAGAAAGGGTGTCATGGTGGGCAAAAATGTGGGCAAGGAGCTGGGGGTGGACTTATTTGACTGTTATGTAAAATCGTTAACCTGGTTGACTGAGACTGTCTCAGTTAAGTTGGCAATGGCTGTATGGATAGCATTGAGCTCCTCAGCGACATTGCGTTGTTGTATCGGCGGCTCTTCTGTGTGGGTGTCCATTTCGTAGGATGCATCGTCTTCCTCGTCTTCGTGGGGTTGGAAATCGCCATCCTCGATATCTTCAGAAGATTGTTCGTAAGGATTGAGAGGGTTCTCCGGCATACCTGGAAAGGTACTTGTATGTGGGATAGAACGTTGAGGGGAGTCACGAAGGATCGAACGTGTTATCATTCTGAGATGGATGCCTTGGAGCAAGCATATAATAGTGAAGAATTAAGGTAATTAAATGATCGTTGAGTAATAGTACACCTATTTATACCATTTGAGGGGGGAGGGAACTTAGAAAGAAGATTGATTTTTGAAGGGGCGGGCCTCAAGGGTCGATCTTCGGCTGCGGATCGATATGAGCCCGCAGACAGGAGACGTTTTACTACTGTTGTGAGCGCTTTTGAAGACATGGGAAAGGAATAGTAAACCTCCCGGATGAGAGTAATGTGAGTAATGTAAAGGTTTATGGATTCTATTGTAACTGTTATATTGTATCGAAAGGAAAATATTTATGTGATATTTATTAACGTCAGGTTGGCGTCACGAACAAAGGCACTTTGGATGATAGTTAAGATACAATGCGTAATGTGCTCCGGTGTGAAAAGTAGACTAAGCAAAGATGTACCATGAAAGGTACATCTGGTGTCTTTAGTCTGTGCGGCGGCGTCTAGTTTCATATTGAAGAAGTAAAGTGAGTGATGCGTAGTACGACAACTCAAGTTGTGTTAGACGGTTCTCCAGGTACTGTTGGTGATGGGCGAAGTTGACGAGTTGTTGTTGAAATGCATTGAGCTGGGTATAGATGCGACCCAAGTGTTCCTCTATTGTGGTTGTAGAGGGATAGGGTGGCATTGGATGGTTGTCATTCATATCTAAATAAGGTCATAAGTCATGAGTTAGAAGAGCGTAAAATCGTAGGAGACGGACAACGCACGAACAAGAAAAGTATGAATAAAACAATGGGAGAAATGTTAGGTTTAGTAAGGTGTTAGCATGAGATTGTGAGTGGAAATTGTGTACTGTTATGTGTATATACACGTATAGTTTACACTGTAATTCATGTCCATTATTAGCTTCCCGAACAATATTACCGATCTGTCGTGCTATTGCTCTATAAAACAATTATTTCGTTGATTTCCGGTGTCGTTTCACGCGGTCTTTAATGTTGCATCAAATTAGTATAGCATTGCGGCGTAGTTACCGTATACTTTCTGTTATTGGCCCTCGTCGGTGTGCAATCAGCTGATCGCGTTGACGAGATCGTGCGATGAGTCATAATGCCTTGATCTGGGCGAGCTGGACATGTTCCTGCTCCATGCCTGTCGGTGTCGTATTACTCTATAGTGGCATGAGCTTTCTCAGATTAGTATCGTTATTAATCGATTAATGTGAGTATTGGCGTTCATTGTATTCCGAAAGGGCAGCATCGATTAATCCTTAATCTCCCTAGGGTTCGTCTGTAGTCTGAGTATGTCTTGGGTTTAGTATTTATGCGTATGCAAGCACTTCAAGTTTTATTGTACTCTAACTCATTGATCGCATGGTCTTATTGCTTATTTAATTCGGACCATTCATGTTATCTCTTCTGCGCTGTATGGCAAGCGCCTGGAGGGTGGCCGCTCGATCAATGATCCGTTCGAGTGCTGCTAAGCGCCTATCGATATCCTCGCAAATCAAGTGCGCATGTTGTATTTGTCGGTTGAGTCGTTGAAGGCGTTGGAAGAGGACCCTCTTGTCATCATTGAGTTGTGATCGATCCATGCTGAAAATGAGTAGTTGCAATCAGTAGTGATGTCTATGAAAAAGGTATTATTTATATTCATCGTTCAGTAGCGGACCTATAAGAGGAAAGAATTATGAAGTAGCATGGTAAAGTATTATAATTTGGAGATGACACCGTTAAATCTAAAATGACTCCTGTTTTATGAATCGTTTATTCTATTATTTGACATCAGAGTGAAATTAGTATTCCTCCCTTTGGAAACGGTCTTCATAGTCTCGATGTTCCTCGTGAATCATTGATAAAGTGGCATAGACCCTCTCTTCACATCGTGTAAGTCGTCGATCGATTTCTAGCATTTGATCCACGAGGTTGCCCGCTATCTGCGACATAGTCTGGATCATTGCGAGGAGGTCCTCGAACTCGTCGCAGTTCATCGTAACAGTGCTGTCGCGCTCCATTGCTAAAGAGGAAGGAATTACTGCAGGAATTACTGGTGGGGGGACATCGTATGATGAGAAGACACGCGTAAGCAATGCATAACAGTATGCCATGTACTCATTGTAGTTATTATCCTTATTAACAATTATGAGTGTTATCATGATTATTATTATTATTGTTATTATTATTGTAGTATTATTATTATTATACTATAATGTATACTACATATGGGATATTATTATTATTATATTACAATAATGTATTATTGGTATAATTATTGTATACTAGATATTGTTATTACAATATTATAATGCTATATTATCAATATAAGAAAGGAAGGAAGTGTTGTGCAGCATGCGGAGTGCAAGGAAGGAGTAAGAGAACGGCGAGCATCACCCTAGCGCGGGGTACGGTAGCTGATGACTCACGCGCCGCAGTCAGTGGTCATCGATCCTCAATTATGTGTGAAGTTGTACTTATTCTGACTGGCGTGTATGACAAGCATTTTTTTTTTGTTTTTAAAAAATTAAAGTTATTCGGATAATTATTATATAATATAATGATATTTCTATAAATATCGTAATAATACAGTATTTATATATTGTTAGTATCATTATTATTTTTGTTATGGTTGGTGTTATTATTATTATTATTATTATTATTATTATTATAATTATTATTATTATTATTATTGGTAGTTATTATGAATTCTATTATGATTGTTATTATTATTATGTGGATCATCGTACAAGAGGTGGAAAGAAGTATTGAGCAGCATGCGGCGAATATATAAGGAGAAGTCGGAGAGCGGCGAACATCACCCTAGCGCGGAGTAGCGCGTATCAAGATGATTCACCTCGCGTCTAGTTGTCACCGATCGTCAATTATGTTGTTGAGTCGGCTACTTGGGTTTTTCCTTAATCGGTAACTGACATGTGTGTCAGCATTCGAGAAACGGGTGACCCGGGAAATATAATGCTCTTACCTGAATCCTATAGTCATAATTCGTAGTGTAAAGAGTATTAATGACAGCTGAGTATGTCTTTGCAACAGGAAACCACACACTTCTTTATTTCATTCCTTTTAAAAACAACTTTCAGGGCATCAATTCATTATCATTTTAAAAACACTTTCAGCGCATCACTTCGTTAATTCTCACGTGGAAACACCCAAAATTGTAAGGCAAAACCCAAAGTATCTTGACGGTCCGAGCAGGTGGCCATGAGGTGGTCGGATTTCATCATTGCATGAGGCAATTTTAGTCACGATGTTTGGTATATTTTCTACATGACTGTATTGAGTTCGTCACGAAGAGAACGGATCTCATTCACCATATAAACCTCGTTTCTCTGAATAATGGATTCATAACGGTGAGGAGTGGTGGGTCTTATATCGTATAGTAATAGTTACCTGTATTATTTGGAGTGTTGCAATAGCTTCCGTAATGATATGGTGAATGCCCCTGAGCATCATGTTTGTTATGTCCATTAGGCTCACGAAGCGTGACGGGTGGGGCACATCAACTAAACACGGTGAGCAGTACATTATATTGATAGAGAGACGGTTTATCGACACAATATTAGTAATAATGGACATTTGTTATAGTTCACATAAGCGTGTAGTTTAACGTATAGTTTAACGCAGGACGAGAGAGTCTCGAGTTCAGTAAAAAGAGAGCTAGTGTCTAACTATGAAGAGAAAAAAAAAGGAGAGAGCAAGGAAGAAAAAACGAATTGTAAGGCAATGGACATCGCAGTATTATTACTGGAGGAGACCGTGTTGGAGTGGCTTACAAGAAAAAAGGGGGGGGTGGGGCTTAGCGCTTCGAACCGTGGTATATGGTCTCGTTCGATGAGCTTGATCTGATAAGCGCCGCAACAGTGCCTTATTATGCGCTGTTAGGGAAAGGGTATAAGTACATTGAGCGTGTAGTTGAAAGGGAGTAGGTTACGAATGGTCAAAGTAGATCAATAGGACGGTGTATAGTTAAAAAAGTTATAATTCTCTTCTTGGAGAATCTGGGTCACCCCTAATTTAATGATCTTGTAGTTTGAGTATGTAAAAGAGATGTAAATTGTAAATGCCTAGATTGTGTATCTTAAATTTAACGGTAAGTGGTGCGGGTAGAATAAAAGGTAGGTTTCTATCTCTGTAGTATCTGGGCTACAGGCCGTCAGTTGGCAGTATTTTTTGTAGGTTCACACTTTGTTCCTTTAGGACAGAGGTCAAAATGTGGATTATAATTGGTCATCGGCATCCATTAGTCATGCTGTCTACATGTTGATTCGTAGCTCCAATCAATGCACCCCCCTGCGCTGCCGGCCAAGTTTTGCGCATCGCGAATGTGTTTGTTATCGCCGAGAGAGCTGTCGGACATGAAACGGCTCTGATGCTGGGTTGCTCATCATACAATACGTGGTGGCCGTGGCCACATTTGGGGGGCACAGTATTGCGTTATGCCATCAGAGAGTATTGCGCCGTGCGTACGAAAGGAATGGAATAGTGGGCGCAATGGTTGATTAGACTGTTTTTATGTGCATTGAGAGGAAATCTCCGTGTATTGCTTTTGAGGAGATTCTGGGTAACATTCGATTTGTGGGAGAGATGTAAGACCGGTAAACTTAGTTTTATAGTATCGGGAGAACGTAGTAATTAGGGAATTGCTCTTTGAACTCACGCGTACTGGTGGGTGAGGCTATCTTTTGTTTTCGTTTTGTTTGTGTTGTTTATTTTCTTTTTGTCAGAAAATAATAGTGTACTGTTCAGAATTAGTAGGGCCCTGTGTTGTAATATTCGTTTGTCAATGTCTCGCGTGTGTAACATGTACCTGTTACGAATTTGTGATGGTCAGAGCAAAGTCTGACAATGTCGTACCATACGTAACATATGTAAGGGATTACACTTTGTCGATCGATCGGATAGAGAGAAAGGCTGCGTAATTTCTCAGCCTATACTGGAGCCAATTTGGAGCTATCTCAACTTTGTGGATCCACTACTTCATTGCGGCCACTTAGCGTGTGCGCACATTCACAATTGATATGTTAGATTCCGAAGTTTCTTGTCAGAAAGGGCGAGCAATCAGCTCTTCCCTCAGTATATTGGTTATTCTGGCAGCACTATTGTAGTAGCTGCTATGAATACTCATACGAATGAGTATTATGGCTCCGTGTAAAAACAAGAATGCAAGCTTGCAGCATTTTTATCATTGTTCATACAAATAAGCTCCATAAAAAGGTTTCGTATGTGGCCGTTTCATTCATGAGTCATACAAGGACGTTTCATGAAAGGGTCTCATATGTGGCCGTGCCATAATCCGGATTTGATGCAGTCCTTTTTGATACTGGCTGCGGATGTTTAGAAATGGGCATGCTCTAGTAGGCGTTGTTATTGTATCTTGCAAGAAGTAAGCGCTTTTGACTTCAGTTGTTCAGTGTTTTTTTTTCATTATTGTTAGGATGCGCATTCGTTTGTAGTTTTATATTGTTCAGAAGAGATGTTTTTTGAATAGGCTTATTATAGAGTTAACGACACATCACAAAACAAATTATATTTTTTTTTTTTTTTTTTTTTTTGATTATGGAAACGTCTCCATGGCTTCGTGCTCTGTTTCTAAAGGGGGAAAGAGAATGTCGCGTCCGACTGAGATCATATGTAGAGATCAACAGAGCACGGTTATTGATGTCATGAGTATGGAGGGCTGTGATGATAAAGCGTTGAGGGAGAGAGACACCTGGTACGTCTTCGTTGTCGTATCATGAGTTCCGTGGAAAGGTGTGCTCTGATATCCGGATTTGTTCGATGTCCCTCAACCAATATCACGTGTGCCTCCCTGGCTGGGTATCATCCAGCGTAGAAATCTTGTGTCAAGCACTCATGGCCAGTGCGCTTGACGTTGTTACCTGTCGTTATTGTTTGTGAGAAGTGTATTTCCGGAGGCAGATTAGATGCATTTAGCAACTGACAATTTAGTTAGTTATTGTGGTCTCATGTCAAAAGTGGTATATAGGTTAGGTTGTCGTCGTAGTGTATGAGGGCTGTGCGCGCCCGTAGAATCCGTATAGCGGCACTTCTGGAAAGTGTGAGGTTGTAGTTTAATCCTTAGTTAAACGTTTACTTATGTTCCAGTTGTAGCAGTGGTGTTTCGTAAATGGGCGAATGTCCTCAGTTCTCGTATTCTGAGACGTATAGGATGAGGTGTAAGTTCGCGGCTCACCCATAAGTGAGCGTCAGGGTGGATATGCTCGGGCAGTTATCCGTCATAGTGTCCACTGTACGTTAGGACGGTAGAGTAGTATATTAATTAGGGGGGATAAGTTCAGGCGGTCAGGGGTGTATTCACCCGTAGTATCAGGCGCAGTTATAATAACAAAGTAGCATATGGATTAGGGGGGGGGGGAATTCAGGCGGTCGGGGGTGTATTCACCCGTAGTATTAGATGCATTTGATGACCATGATGTAGTATATCAATCGAGGGAGATAAGAGGAAAAAAGAGGTGTCACCTGCTGTAATTTAGAAAGGAGACTCACCTGCGAGAAAGTGAAAATATAACTTAGATGTGGTATGGTAAAAAAAATATGACTCACCTGAATATATCAAAATTTAAGACTCACCTGTGGTAAAGTAAAAAGGGGAGACTCATCTGTGATAGGATAAAAATTAGGACTCACCTGCGAGAAATGAGAGATAAAAAAAACTATATGTGTATTCACAGGTGGTGTTCAACGGATGTTAGAACGAAAGGGTAGTGGCTGAGTTAGAAGGTTGGTTGTATTTAGTTATTGTGATATGTTCAGGAATGAACTGGGTCATCTGTGTCAGGGAAGACTTGAATACTAAGCAGATGCAGGGTTGGCGTACAGCAGCAATTATTCGGTAGTAACTCGTACCCGGTTGGAAGTCTATCATTTCGCGATCGTATTGTGGGGAAGTATTTAAAAGTTGACCGCATAGCGTATCCCTCTATTATGGAGTATAATTTTATTGTGAGAAATTGCTTGACCGCTAAAAGTAGTGAAACACTTGCTTAAACTCTTAAAGTATATTTCCAATTTTCCTAGGTATGTAGTGACTTTGTATATCGTTGACCACAGCTTTCGGACAGAGTGATTAGCCTCTTATAGTAGTTGGATGCATAGGAAAGCTCACCAAGCTTATTATTATTATTTTTTTTGTGTTCTTTCACTTCCTTTAAGTACGTATTCTGTGGATAGTGGTATGTGTAAACGGGTCGTAACGTGTAGGTTTGCGGTTTTGGTGGTTCATTGGTAGAAATGTGGCACAGTTCTAACTTCTAATCTTTATCTACATGAATAATAATGCGACACAGATACCATAATATAACTACAAGGGATCTAACATAGGGTTACCGAGCCTTGCTGTATGTGAGCCGTCCCGCGGCGTAGTGTTTCTCGTCTCCATCGTAGTATTGGGCGTCTGATATCCGCCGGGGTCCGCCGGCTCGTAGTGTCCTCGACATGCGAGGTTAGCTGCAAGTAGTGTAAGGTCAGAGAGGTGAGAGAGCTTAAGAGAGGAACCCGCCACTCGCGGGAGACGAAGTGAAGAACTGAAGCCTAGCTCCCCTCTGGCACCGGTATTTATTGGCTCGAAAAGGGGCGGTACGGCCAAACCGGTTCTGGGCGGTACAAGTCCCGCCCCCAGGGCGGCCTGCATGAGCCGATCGATAGCAGAGACGCAGGCACCAACGGTGCTAGGGGTGCCTCCTCGATATCATGACCGAGGGTCATGACAGTACCCTTATAGCGAGTGTAAATAGGGTATCGGAGGAGCAGTTGTGTACCTAAATTTATACACTCCTTATCCCTGGGACGGAGTAGGCGTGGCATTTGAACATGGCATAGAATGGGTTACTCGTGGGATGATCCAGTTCGAGTCAACTGTCATCTTGTTCTGTATTGGACAGAGACACGACCACAATTATGTCAAAAAGAAAATAGCTCTCCAGAAGCACAACCACCGTCACGTTTAATTGAAGAAGGCGGCCACGCCTACCCCATCTTTGGGATTTCGAGTGTAAGTGGACTTCCTTTTTAGCCGTGACATTGTGCCATAGAAGAAGGACAAGGTCGAGTCGAGGAAGATGTCTTGTTGCCAGCAATGCTACGAGATCTGTGAAATGTTCATTGAGGCTATCCTGTTTCAGTCGCTGTTTCTGTATCTGAATGCTGTTGCTGAAGAGGAAAAATTCCAAACCTGTAGCTGAATTGACGTCCCACTGCTGAATATTAGCATCGCATTCGCAATCAAGACCGTCAGTCACAAACAAGCACTAAGATTTAGCAAAGATACAGCATTGCCCGTAGGGTTTGTAATCGGGTTAGTACCAAGGGCCTGAAGGAATGGTTACCCCACTTTTTAGAAGTGGGGCTGGAATCTCAGGTTTGGGTAAAAACATGCCGTTATAGGTAATCTGAGCCCCAGGTCGAATTATTGCTTGCTTTTGGTGCAAAATGCTTTAGCAGTAATCAGACTGCGATGACCTGCGACAACACGCTATCATTGCAATAGCTTCGCCATCCAGTATATAGTGCCTAGTCACACAGTCTGGTACCTCCCAGTTCTTCCATACTCTCTCGAAACACTAGCAGCGCGCTCCGATCGATACCGTTCGCTAGCGCCTCGAGCGCGTCATGCGAACGTTCCAAGTTGCCTTATGCATTCGACGCTGTGATCCACACCTCCTCATGGTCGCATTCATCACATCAGTGACGGTGACACAATGCGACCACGACATACTCATGAAATGTGATTGTAACATCAATTTTCACTGCACCAGGTTACTTCTGTTTAATATTAGTTGATTCGGCGTTCCTTTTCTCTCCTTTATGTATCTGAGTATTGGTGCAGACAGCTCAAACAAAAGTCCCAATGGCTTCGCTCAGAGAATCGTGCATCGTGCAGCAGGTAGCAGGAAGATTAAAAGACCGTCCGCAGACGTATCAGTACATTCATCCTACTATATATAATCGGCTATGTCCGTGTGTGTGTGTCTGTGTGTGCGTCTGTCTGTCTGTCACGAAATTCATAGCGAGCGTCGCAGAAAAGATAGGATGACAGTTCCAAGAAGTGATATACACGGCAGGACGGGAACACTTTTGGTGGGTGACAGGAGGTGATAACACTTGATAAGATTCGATAAGGGGCCTTAGAAGGGGGGTGACCGAAATCGTAGCGCAAGTTGCAGCAGCTGCGGGACCGTGATTTCAAGGAGTGATATACATGGCAGGACGGGAACACTTTTGGTGGGTGACAGGAGGTGATAACACTTGATAAGATTCGATAAGGGGCCTTAAAAGGGGAGGGTGACCGAATTCGTGGCAAGTTGCAGCAGCTTCGAGACCATGATTTCAAGATGTTATATACACGTAGGGGAAATCAAGGTCCCATGGCCGCTGCAACCTGCGCTAAGAATTTGGTGGCTGACAGGAGCTGATAACATAAGATCTGATAAGGGACTCTAGACGCGGGTGTCACCAAATTCTTAGCGCAGGTTGCAGCGACCGTGGGACCTTGATTTCAAGATGTGGTATAGGGTAAGGGAAGTGGACATGATTGGTGTGTGACAGAAGCTGATAACATCTGATAAGATTCGATAAGGGGCCTTAGATGCGGAGGGTCACCAACTTTGTAGGGCAGGTTGCAGGGTCTGTGGGACCTTGGTTCAAAGAAGTGGTATAGGGGGAGGAGGGCGGGAACCCACTGACGGGTGACACTAAGTGACAGCAACTGATAAGGGTTGAAAGCGTCATCATGATCCGCAACACCGCTTACTGCCACAATGCGATTGATATGACAGGTATCAGGCTCTCAGTAGTTCGTACACAACTCACTCCTATGCTCTTACCGCTATCGACATCATGTACGGCCGCTAAAGCAACTGGAGTTCAGATGCATGACGGTTGTTTACTCAGTTGCCATGAACTGCAGCAACTAACTTTATCACTATGACCATGATTATCTTCCATCAACAACCCGAGAGAGGACCATTCGAAGCGCAAGACTGCCGAATGCGGGAGTGCATTCCAGAAAAAAACCCTACAGTGGTGGAGAACGCATTGAGCGGTAGGATGCTTCGAAGGCTGCTCTTACAGGTTACTGAATTTTCGTGTGAGGGTTATGGAGATTTTTGGTCCCGAGAAAAGAATGGACAAAAGGATAGATTTCAGCGTTACATTGGGACAACGGTTACAATTCTACCATATATAATCGACTATGTCCGTGCGTGTGCGTCTGTCTCTTTGACACGAAATTCATAGCGCCGGTCCCAGTAGCAGCGAGATATTGGTTCCAAGAAGTGACGGTGACGGGAACACTATTGGTGGGTGATAGGAAGTGATATCAGTTGATAATATCTGATAAGAGGCCTCAGAAGGGGACTCTCACCATATTCGTAATGCGGGTCACAGCATCAGCCAGGTGTTGATTCCAACATATGATTTAGGGTATGGGACAGGAACATTATTGGTGGATGACAAGAACTGTCAGCTGCTGATAAGATTCGAGATGTTAGAAGGGTATGGTCACTGAGTCCATCACGCGAGTCACAGCAACAGTAGGAGGTTGGTTCCAAGATACGATGTAGGGTTTAATAAAGAAACACTAGGTTGGTGACAAAAACTTCCAGCATCTGATAAG
>MU913791.1:0-12632 GCA_036418165.1 Cooperia oncophora | reverse complement strand
TTTATTTATTTACTTTGCGCCCGACAGGTTTTTCATCGCGATGAGTTCGTTTCCAGAAAAACAAACCCAAAACAAAAAATTTGGTTATCAAAACCCAAAAAATACATCAACAACGGTGTCGGCGATTAGAGATCACAAAGAGTGGGCATAGCCCCTTCTAAGAGGTACCTAAGAATTTTATTCCCAAAATATATGGTACGATTAGTCTAAATCAGCTCAGTTCAGCTTAAACTCCCGCCACGAACAAACGAACGCTTTCCTGATCAAAACCTAGATTGAATCAAACCCCTAATCGGTTCTCGCCCAAGCCAGCCAAGCCTTCTACCCTCCGAGAATGGTAAATTGGTACCCGATTTGCCTGGGAGGAATTCACTCTCATCACGCTGCTTAAAACTGCTTTTCTGGAGCCATCTTCCTACAATTTTTCAATTTGCTTCAGAAATTATAATAAAGAGAGCTGGCTATAATAATTTGTTATAATCCCTTCATTATATGTTCGATTTCTGTAAGTAATTATTGTAAAATTTGAGAAGCCTTAGTCCTCGCGGTTCATAGCCGAAATCCAACAATTACGGCTGACCAGGTGGCGCAACGGATAGCGCGCTAGCCCGGGCGTGAGTGCGGGTTCCAATCTCCCATAGGTTCTAAGTTTTGCCCATAACTCAGAATTCTTGCGATTACTTTTGGAGCGCGAAATTTGGCGCTAAACAGCAGTTCATAATGAAACCAATTCAGTATTTATCCTGTTATTTGTATATTTGTTATTACTTACTAGTAGTTATAGCAAATTTCTCCTCACTTTCTCAAATGCTAGCATTTTCAAAAGTAAAAGAGCAGAAAGTAAAAGCATAGTTGAAAGTTAAAATTTCGAACTTTGGAATCAAATCGTACAGCTGCCTGTCTCAAACTTACCAATGGCGTCTTGCTTATGCGGTGTGTCAAAGGAGCACAACCGACATTTGTAGTGCGTAATCGCTTGTCGTAGATTTGTGCGGTGTGTGACACTCTCACAATGGTCCCGCAACGATGAGGCACTGTAATAGGTGTGGAATAAGAGGGACAATCAGCGATGATCTAGTAGGACACCGAACCATGGGAATGACAAAAACAAACGGCCAACCGAAAAAGAGTTGGTGAGAAAAACCTCGCTTTGAATATGTTAAGTAAGGCTCATCATGAGGGGAATGGGGTTACATCTGGGAAGGGAAGAACAGACTTGGGTACGCCGTGAAGATGAGAAGAATATTTTCGCGCTGTTCGCCTTTGGGGAGAGAGGCGGCGGGCTCTGTGGGATTGGGAGGACTCCTTAATGGGACTGCTGTAGCGCAAAATCCCCTTCCTACTCAAGAAGGCTTGGTCTACCCACCTCGGGCTTCTTTCCGGAATAGACGCAATGCCTCAGCACCACTTACGCTAGGAGCCCTTTGAGTATCCCGCCTCTCCCAGGGTAGACAGCGCCAACTCCTCTCTGATACAAGCCTTCTCCCTCTCGCGACCAAAATACGATTCCCCACCTCTCGCTAAAGAATCCTCAATTTACAGCGCGCCCCCATTGGGATCCCCAGGGCAAAGCCTTGGGATTTTCAGGACACGATCCTTGATGGTGTAGATCTCGTTGCCTTGCTCCCCATAAAGGCCATTCTGCGGAACTAAAGGGCACCATACAAGAAGTTACAACATGAGAAAGAAGGTAAAAGGGGGTGTTGCGAGCGCGAGAACTACAAAGCTCTTGGCTAAGAAGCACTAGATAGGGGTTAGGATATAGTACTAGGCCTCCTCTGTGAAAAGGAGGGCTATGTAGCGGCTCAGCGAGAACAAGAGCCCACCCAAGGAATAGCTGGTTCCAGTGGTTACGAAATTTTGTCACGGCACTGTAAGAGAATCAAACAACGTAAAAGAAGAGATGTAGCAGGAAAGGAAGATTAGAATGGTTATTCCCTCCTCCTCCTAACCCTTCCCCCCAAGGTGTCACTGTGACGGTCCGGAAGCGAGCGGATAGCAGTATGAAATGAACATGTCGTTCTCTCCCTCTTGATGATAGGTGAGTTCCAGTGCGAAGCGACACCCAAACACAGCTGCCGGGAAAAAATGAGCGAGTGATTGACTGTGAGTGACTGTGCGATGATGATGAGCCAGGCGTCAACATTCCACAAATCATAAACACGCCGCTGTGACGCGACGCCGCGCGCGATTGCTGTTACAGTATCCTGGCGACACCCAACGGAATCAGTTTGTCAGTCTAGTCAGCAACAGCGTGCGTCGGCCAGGCAAACGAACTAGCTGGATATGTCTATCTGGATGTCTATAGATCATCTATAACTACTCCTCAATTAATATCAATCAGGGAATCTCGTTCAATCTCGTCAGTGATATTTCACCCACTCTGATCACCATCAACACCCGCCACTCGAGCGTGTCAATTGCCCACGTTCAACGCGCTTGCCCGCCCTATCGCGAAAAGTGACAAATTGGCGATCGCGACACCGATAGAACCGGGTGGTATGACACACGAAAGCTAGTGGAACACTTTCCCAGATTTTTTTCCCCACAGGGTGGTAATTAGGGGTAGCAACCATTCCTAATAGCAGCCCAGAAGTTTCCTTCTGAATAACTCGAATCCTTTCTGGGTTTTAGTCTTATCCTATTCTTCTTACTTCTTGAGAGAAGTCAGGTTTGGAAAATGAAGAGTTACTCATAGGCGTATCCGTAGGGAGGTGCTTCTCGAGACCTCCTGGGCGTACCCTTGAAATCCAGGCTGTGCCCAAGCAGGTATGGTTCCCATGCCGTAAAACTCTGGAAGTTCTCCTACATGTCGTTATTGCATTCCTGTACCAGACCATGGAAAACCCTCTGGAGCAGACGTCCTTGTAGAAACCTGGGAATGATCCTTGTACGCGCTGCGCTGCGGCAAAACTCAGGTGTTCTGGTAGCTGTTTCGCAGCCCAGGTTGAGACAAAGAAGATCCCTGCTTTCTATGCTCCTGGGGTTCTCTTGGGCCGATGACCAGGAAAGACCCACACACATCCGAGGAGGAAATTGGCATGAGCAGGATGTGTAGGGGTTCTCGAACAAGCCTGATGGACCCTTGTGCAATACAGTATGGGGGGATTCTTGCGCGAGGCAGATCCTCCGTCCGAGGGTGTATTTTCTGGCAAACCTCAACCGTTCATTCCTCGACGCGAGGGGGAGCGCTTCAGTTCTCAGGGCGGAATGATGGTCACATTTTGGAATAATTTCGGGATTGGGATAGTGTGGGCTATCTCCTGCACCTTCCTACTCCTGTATCGGGCAATGTTCCCAACGCATATTCACCCACTTAAGAGAGAGTATTCGAGCGACTAGCCCTGATGGAGTTTGATATAGGGCCATATCACCGACCAAATTATCCTCACCTTGGCAACAGTTCTTGACACGGTCGACACAGCACTTGAAATACGGTTTTGGCGTTTCCGATCCGACACAGAGCCGATGACGCGGTGCTACCTTCACGGATGTGATTAACCTAGAAACAAGAAATTTGACTCTCTTCAAAAGGTCATATACATACAGCAAAGCTATGCCAGTGTGCATAATTGCGTCGTGAGCGTAGCAAAGGACGTCGACGCTATAAGAATACACCAAAACTGCGTACAAGTAGAGAATACTGGTAGCAAAGATTACCGCTAGCTAGTGCTGTTTGGGACCTCTGGAATGTATTTTCGCAGCAAAAAGACGAGTTAGGTAATTTCCATGGTCTGGAGGTATGCTTACGCTAGCATATGTGTGGGCGGAGCTATCCCTGGGTATACCTATGATGGGCGGAGCTACCCACCGACCAGGTCACCGTAGTCTTCCAATAGAGCCGTATAGTTTTTCAAAGATAGTATCTCCGTGCAAGATGCAAATGTGAATACCGTACCAAATTATAATAGACCATAATTATAATAATAAATTATTCAGATAGAAATCAATGAGGCCAATTTGCCGGCACTGACGACGGCCGCCATTGCGGCCGCAGCTATGAACGGGCAGATGATATTCGCGTTCGGCGAATAAATTCCTAATTCAGCGACCTTCTCAGAAGGCGTGCATCTGCAGGAACAATTCAACGAATAATTTCCAAGTGCTCTGCTGGAGACTGAGGGGGCAATGTGGGCCATGTGTGACCGTGAACGAAGATTGAACGAGTGATGGACGGACGGATGTACAAATCTGCACCATTGACGGCGTAAAAATGCGGACAAAAAACCCCCGACTTTTAAATTGGATACTCATTGAAGCACGTAAGCCGATCTGATGGGGAGGACAGTGCGAGTCTATGTGTGTGATTGTTCGAATGAGTTACGGCTGAATGAGGTGCGCGATTGAGTCGTGCGCCCGCGTTGATGAAAGAATAGAAACCGGCGGTGGTGTGGGTGTTGGTGTGAGACCCGTGATTACGTACCAAACAACAATCGGACGTGTGTAGTCGAGCAGGTGCTTAGGCGAATTCGATAAGAGTATTACATTGACGATAACAAAGAAACGCAATCGCACAGCGCCAATGAAACTGAAGCGGTACAATCGCCCGCTCACATCTAGCTGGCTGGCTGGCTGGCTGCCTGGCTAGCTGGCTGGTCAGCCAGCCAGCCCCACCAACCGCCAATCGTCGTCGTCGCCGTCGTCGCCCAGCTCATCATAAACACCGCATCGATCGCGACTGTATAATCGCATTAGCATAAAGCGATAATACGACTAACTGGTCGCGTCTCTGAGAGTCGAAATAGGCGATGACACACGACGCCACGAACGACAACAACCGCCATGACCTTCAGGTATCCGTCCTAGCTGCTAGGAGAACGCCTTGAGCTGGACCTGGATGTGCACAGCACCCTATCAGCAGAACTTCCTAGACCTCTTGGTAGAGCTAGGGAGGGTGCACAAATCCCATTAGGTAATTTTTGTACGATGCAGAATCGTCAGGACAACGTTCAGGCATCCATCCGGTTGACTTACCATTCGGAATGGCCTATTCATATCTATAGATCCATCTAGGCACGTCCTCATTCCTTTCGACGGAGGATCTACCTATTGACGACAAACTAGTAAGTAATGCCGAGAGTATGAGAACTTTGTATACCAAAGGCAACGTTCGACAGAGTCCATAAGAGGTATGAGAACTTCGTATACCAAAGGCAACGTTCGACTTGTGGATAATAGAACAAGAAGAAAGGTAATTCCACATCTCTGAGATGGGGTAGGCGTGGCTGCGTACTCCATCTAAACAGGGTTTAGAATGGTTATTCGTGGAATACTTTGGTTTGAGACAACTGCTATATTGTTCCCCTCCACCCCCCTTTCCCCCCAAAAAAAAGCGCAGTCAAAACGAGGGTGTCAGCCACGCCTGCCACATCTCCGGAATTTGGAGTAGTATAACTCAAAGCACTGTCAAATGCGGGAAATCTTCTGAACCAGGAACTGAGCCGGTGAGCGTTTTGTCCACTTTACTGTACCCTTCGGTCTGCTCAAAACGCCCCGACCCGTCCTGTAAGGGAGCCAGGCTCGGCGAACAGAGTGGTTCAGTAGTGCTCATTCATGGTTGACTGCACCTCAAGCACTGGCTGTACCTCAGCTCAAGCTAGACTGTCATAAGTCAAATAAGACCAAATGGGACCGGACGACCTTCTATTTCTTCACAGCTTTGTGCACTACATATGTAAAAGGGACTCAAAAGACTCAAAAATAATTAGGCCTTATTCAGAGTCTGCTAGGAATAAGTTCAAATCGCCTTTTCGGGTTTGTTAGAAGGCGCTGAAGAGGGGCTGGAGCCATTTCAGTCAGAACCCTATAAGAGTAGTCAATCCGAAGTCTAGGGTTCAGCAGGGGACCCTGAACGTTCAAGCATGTGCATAAGAATCATTTGGCTTTTGCGAGCTCATTAGCTCGATTTCCATAGGATTCTGAAAAGCACAGAGATTTCAAGAGGATTTTCAGTCAGTACAAGAAGGAAAGGATAAGTCACTGCGATAAAAAAGGAGTTGCTCAGAGAAAGGATACCCGAGGTCCCTATTCACCGTCCAGAATCGTCCCAAAGGATCCCACCAAGCAGCCTGGCAAAGAACACTGCGAACACCCGAGAGAAGTGAACTAGCGGCTCGGCTGGGCAGCTTCGTTAAGAAGAAGCGGGAGGCGGTCGATATGCTCATTAGCTGATAGGCTGTCAATTAGTAGCTGACGACAGCGCGGCCAATCACGTCGCGTAGCCCCGCCCTCGATTAACAGCTACCACCATCGCGAGGAGAACAAGGGAACGGCTATCGCGCGACCGATCCTCCACAGATGACCTCAACCCTCGTCTCCTTGAGGTGAATTTTATTGGCATTAGGGAGTTCTCAAAGGTGGGTATTGTCTTCAAAGTGAGCCGTTGACCTCGTCTCAACAGAGACGTGCACGCGATTAATCGTATAATGAGAGCCGCCGTAGCGCAGTATGGCGTGTGTACAGTCGTGCCATTTGGGAGCAATTCTAGTCCTATAGACTTTGGTCCCCTCATACTCTTCCATACAGTCCCTTCGCAAAGACTAACGGAACGAACGCTTCTTGACGTCACTGTTATTGAGCAGAACAGCTGCTAAACAGGTTTCGTAGACAGTTGCAATGCGCAAATTATACGGTATCTATGGGGTTATGTAGGAGATGGATGGCTGACTCCTTGGAAGTCACCCTGTTCCATCGCCCACGATATTCCTAGGAAGTAAAAAGCAAATATAAAGCTTCTGCGGTGGTTAAAACCGCATTTGGGAGCACTCAAGAGGGATAAGAGGACAAATGGAGGTCAGCCCGGCGCAGTTCGGCGACGGGGGGGGGCATTTTGCACTTTGCCATTTCCCATCCTTCCCTCGGAGTGTCGAGCCATCTAAAGTACTATTTCAAGAATTTGCAAGAGTTGACAGGTCTACTATGGCGGCTCGACGAGCTTGACCCACCTTCACAGGAGTTCACAGATTTCACCAGAGTGAGATAGCAACCGGAACTAGTGGAGCAGCGAAGTGTGAAATGCTCCCCCCCCCCCCTCTCCCCAATCTGTCGACGAACTGTACCCATAGCCCTGTATCTGGGATTGTTGAACACGTTAATTCAGCTAATTAGCCTGGAGTGGAACAAAAAAAAGCCCCTAAAAAGCTTTGCCCATGGTCCATGGACGGGAAATTTTTGAAAACACCATACCACAACCAATAAGTTCGCTGATTCAAGGGTAAATGGTACCTGGCTACCCAGGGTAATGCGAAAAATACCAGGTGATTGACAACGGCCAAAACTATGAGGGTGTGATTTTGCTGGGCAAATAGCACTCATTTCATCACCATGTCAGCTTGGACAAGCTACCACGAGTTTCAGGGTGACGTAGGCCACACCGCACGACGACCCTATTGGACTCAAAAAAGGCTGAAGAATGCCCTGCTAAAAGCTTCCACTCAAAATTGCGGCGCTGTTCGGCATGGGGGGGCATTCTCAGCATTCTGGCTACTCCTTATTGTCGTGTCGAGTCAGTGTGCAGAGATTTGTGAAATAATATGAAGCCACGAAGTAACACTAGTCAAGGTTTCTAGAGACTTTTTGTCAACCTTGAAAAGCATCAAATACAACAATGGGAAGAAGCGGAAGTATAGAATTCCCCTCCCACACCCCCTCCAAGCCGAACTGTACCAAATTTTTCTATGAAAATTGAAATGAAATTTCCGGAAGGCTGAGAAATGCTGAAAATCGACGTCTATTAAGCAAGGGGAGTAAGTATTTTAATGAATAATATGCTGGCAGCTATTGTTAGCTGTTGTGGTAAAAAGTGTAATCTTATTAATTACTCATTACAACACCACCACTTTTGTCCAGTTTTTCCGCCATTAATTACCTAGACGTTGATGAAAAACAAGCTCTACCTGGGTAAAATTATACTTTCTTATTTCTAAGTCTATATGTGAGGTAGATAAAACTGGGCGTGCAAAAGTTTACTGACTCCCAGACAGGAAACAAAGAAGCAAAAAGAAGAAAAGGAAAAAGGAAATGAAAGTCATGAAGAGGTTCGGTAGAGAAAGCTGGGAAAGCGTTCTGGCTAATGTCTCAAAAAGCCCCTTGAAATTCAGGAATCTGAATTAGTTTATGAATTTTTTGAAAATAAAAGCTTATGGTAACTCCATGCAAAGGTGTAACTTTTTGAGCTCTCTGCGCAGAAGTGAAGAGAACAGAAAAGGAGGGAAAGAGGACTATCCAGGCATTTTTTGTGAAAACAAAGCGAAGGGAAAGGGAGCAGAAGGAAAAACAATACATCGAAAAGGTGCCTTTGGAAAATTATGTGAAAACAATGAAGTTGAAGTAGTGAAAGGGGAGAAAAACCCGAAGAAAAAACCGAAGAGAAATAGCATTAGCATCTGCGAGAAGGGTGAGATGGGCGTTTGTGATCTAATAAATTGACAGCTTAATGTAAAAGTTATGCGATACTAAGGAATGTTACCATGTCCACCCAGGCTCTAATTGTCCCCATGGAGCCGCCGTCCTCCACCAGGCGATTAGGCATATGGTCAGTGGTGTCCATGAGGAAGTGAACGGTTCCCGATATGACCGTGGTTGCGCGACAATAGAACGATGGAAAGAGGTGAGAGACCCGCAATGAAAGGGTGGCGCAGGGCTGGAATAGGTGTCGCTGCAACGGCTCGCAATAAACCCTCGAGAGGTTGGGCAACGGTGTGAATGTCGGCCTAGAGGCAGCCAGGGTTTGCTAAGCGCAAACACACCACTAATATGATCATAATGTACAGCCTGGGTGCGATGGTGTGATCGTCGCATGCTGTGAAGTTCAATGAATAGTACAGGCGTCGGAGCGCGCGCGTCAAGTACGCGCTCGCACACACACACGCCAAGGCTCACGCGATTCATCGTTGCAGGAAGTGCCGAAATTGTTATAATTGGGCCATGGCGTTGTCCGGGCGTAAGAGAAGGGGTGAACTTTAGACTGGACATCGCCGGTAAGTGACAGAAATGAATGGAGTGTTTCATTTCCAAGGAGGCGGAGGAAGAGAAGTAATGAGGGGTAGTGACTGTCGCACCGCAAGTACGACTCAGGCGCTCTTCGGCTTAGGAGAGGGGAAAATGTAAAGAAACTGAAGAAACATGCAAACTATCTATAACTAAACTATCGAAATCTGTTCCCTTCTCCCCTGCTCCTCCCGTGAGCCGGACAGCACCCTCACCTCACGTATCCAATTTCGCATCCAAATCTGCCCAAGCGAACCGTGTTCCAGTTGCGCCACAAATTAATCGGGGCAGGACTTGATTGGAGTGGTGGCAGCAGAACTCGAGAGCAGCTGGACCCCTAAAGATGGTGCAGAAGGCAGAGGCACCAGCAACCTGAACAGAAGCCAAATCGGCATCGCCCATTCGCGATCAGAGTTATGCTCTTCACAGAGCGATTGAAGATTCACAGGAGCCTGCTAATGACTTGTTAATCAGGGAAAGTGGACAAGTATAAGAGCAAGGCATGTACCTCAGTTGGGGAAAAAGTACGCAAAATACAATTCCTTTGAAATTTGCTGCTGTGATACGATCTCCTTCCCACATTATCCTGCCAGTCACCTTCCTGTATTGTCCCATACTTCCCACCAACTTTCCCGTTGAAGCTTCTCGACTTTCTTGCCACAAAGAGGAGCCGGGAGGGCGTATACAGCGGCCAGCGTGAGTCCGCCGAAAGAAAAAAAAACCGGGCATGAAAACTTCAAAACGATGGAGAGGGCATTTCTCACATTGGAAAAATAGGATCATTTCCCTCCGGCGACCAAATACGAACCTCTTCACTGAAAATCCTCAACATACCCCTGACGAGACCTTGGTCCCATACGGGTGTCACCACCAGTGACGGATATTGGGGTAGAAATGCAAGTTATCCCTCTGTAGGAGAAGGCATAGGAAATATCCTAGAGGAACTTATCAAAGTGGAAATGAATAAGTGGCACAGGAAGCTTCAGGCTATGTAACCCGTGATCACCGTAATCAGGTCTCAAGGTTCCCCGATGTCCTCATTGGGAGTCGTTCCGGGGACGATTAACCTGGATCAGGAATTTAAGAGAATTTGAGCACGCGTTCATCGGCTTCCCAGCACCCCACTGAGCACCAGATGAATCCTACAAAAAATCTGGCAACGAGTGCAGGAATCGCCTACATATCTCCGCGGATTCCCTTTCCGCGAGTCCAAGTAATTCTTCCTGGGGGATTCCTTTGACTTTCCTCTTCTTACACTGGAGTGCAGTTTGATAGAAGAAAAGTACGGCGAATTCACAACAACTCAGGAGATGAAGCTCGAGAATCCCTTCAGAATTAGAGACCGGCTAATAACCCAACGTTTGGCCTTGATAGTAGGGCTAGACACCATAAGCTGACCCGCTGACACCATAGATAATCCACAGGATTCACTTGATTCGGGAGTTACTAAGTTCCTGTTGGAGGTGAGGAGACGAGACAGGGCAATTCTCTCTCAGCACCACTCCTCAGCTACCATATGCCCTTGTCTGGAAGATTATTACTACATGACTAACATTTCTCACTAGGTGCTTGGATGGCGATAACGACCAGTCGAATGAGCGGAGATATGAAAAACTTGTGGTTGACGATTATGATGAACAGGGAGAGAGAAGAAGTATCGCTCACTCTGCTGTCCTCCCGTAAGCGAAGTATTATTGAACTCAATGACACGTGAGGGACATTTCTTATACGACGACGATGACGATACACAACGGAACGACACGATGACGACGAGGACGATTCAAGGCGACGGGAAGGACAATGAAGAATTCGCTCCGATGACCGCGAATTAGTTAACAGTTCGTCATAATGTCGATGCGATGAGATCATTCGAAGGGGGTGGGTCAATGGCCGGGATAGACAACGCTAAACTTGAGCCAGGGAATCAAGATGGGGGGGGTACTCTTCTCTCAGCGAATATTTCAAGGAGTGGAGATAATTTAGCGGTCTTGTTGCGGTGGTGATCGGATATCGCCGACTCAAACGATGAGGATATTGTCAGTGGGACTATTGATACCCCGTAACTTGGGACTGTTTATATCTGAGAGCTAATTAGCTAAATGACCAACCACCGAGGTAACCAGGTAGGTATTTGACCTGACAACTGATTAATTGACTAACTAATCAGATAAGAGCTATAAAACAGTCTTAGAATAACGCAAGGTATGAAATGGGATCAAAGCAACATGATCCCAAACGTAAAGCCTGAAGCTCTAATAACTTAAGTAGAACATAGCTCTAATAAACTGTTGAGTAGAACATTAGAGCCAGTCCCGCGATTAGGTAATAGTAACTCTTTCCTAAGGGGCCAGTAGCTTTGCGTACGGCAAGTTTCGCGATTACAGACCCGTTTTAGAAATCCACCCAAACATATGACCCACTATTCAAACCACATATACTAACGTCCTCATCATTGCGACGCGCGCGTGAGGCGTGCCAAAGTCGTTCTGCACCAGTTGTTGAAGCGGGCAAGTGACATTACTGTATTATATCCTTCGTATTACTCGTTTTCTACCACTTTTTGTCGCATACGCGTTTCAACAAAAAGGCTGAGAACGGCTTCAACAGTGTGCACACTCATACTGGCTGACACGCCCCACCGGTCCGCAATGATGAGGACTGTATACCAGTCAGATGAGCTAGTACGTGGCGGTTACGTTGTTGGTTGTGGCATAGGTTCGATACTATACCTCAGGGATTTCCTCATGGTCTTCGATTAAGGAAAGGGTAAGCGACCGTCCCAACCGATTGGAGCGTTCAGGATTTTTTCTGGATTTCATAAAAGATATAAAATATTCTAGTGGATTTTTAGAGCGACTAGAAGGAGTCTGAGGGATGGCCCGATCTCTGTTAATTGACGTCAATAAAGGGCAAGCTTTATATTTCTATTCTCGACCTTCTCGACCATATTATCATACCATACAACATTATGCTCGGGAGAGGGCCAGATGAGCACGTTTGGTTACAGAAGACTGTCTTATCTTGAATGAGGGCTACTCTTTCCCTCTGAGCACCCTACGCGCTCCAAGCACTCTTGCGCACTCAGAGTATATTTAGGGATGAGGTAAATGAGAAACGCGCAAAGGAAAAGAAAATCTTCAAAGCTTCCACGTGTATTCCACACTTTCCCCACCAATATCGACCTTCCTGAACAAGCCAGATATGGTCCCCACCATGGCAAATCCTTATTGGTGATAGTCCTTGATTCTGCCACTTCTGATCGACAGTTGGCCGAACTCAAGGTTTATTTTCGACGGCAGAGAGAAGTGCCCAGGCCTATCAAGCCTTCTACCTTTCAAGAAGGGTAAATTGGTACCGCATTGGTCTCGGAGGATAAGAACACTGAGATGTAAATCGGCTGACCCCGCAGGCCATAGTAGAATGCGTGCCGCATCCTAAAAACGGACTGATCAAAGACGAGATTTTATCTTTTATCCTTTTTATTGAGGCGGAGGTGGTGTAGTGACAAGTGGCGCGCTTACCACTCGCGCGGCGCCGGGTTCGAATCCCGGGTCGACACCCGCCCAGGCCAACCAAGCCTTCTACCCTCCGGGGACGGTAAATTGGTACCAGATACGTCTGGGAGGATAAAACACTGACATGTA
>MU913790.1:0-24261 GCA_036418165.1 Cooperia oncophora | reverse complement strand
TGATTTTTCTCGCTTCACGGACGTTGTGAAAGGGAGGGGGTCGTACGGACTCGACCAATATCCCCAACCAATGATGTGCCCTTGTCGGCGTTGCCACTTTTTAATGGAGCCTACGACCACGCCCTCCTCAGCTCAGGGATAATGTCTCTGTCAATGATATAACCCATATTTCGAATCCGATTTCTCACCAGACTCGGGGGCAAGAGGGGGGGGGGTGTAAAGCCCGTTGATCGTTTATTGTTTACGTGCTTTTGCACGTGCATCGAATTAATCGACCCGTTCAACTTACGGTATCTTTTCTTGTGATTCAAACATTTGTATATCATCATGTTGAGTTTTTGAAGTTACGCTCACGAAAATGGGTGTGTCCGCCATGTAAAATGTCAGTTCAATTAAGCATTAAGTTTAAAACGAGGTCCTCAGTAAAGTAAAAAAGTCCAAAAAACAAAAGGCAAGGGTCATTTACCCGGATATATAAGCCTGGGGATGTGTTTTCCACTGTTTTGACAATTTTCTTTTATTTTTAGGGTATTTATGCGGTGTTCCTACTTCATGTCCTCCATCGTTTTTGTAGTTGTTTTGGGCACTGTTCGGCTGGGAGGGAGCATTTTGCACTCTCGCTTGTTCTTCTTGCTTATACATGTTACCAACAAGCTGACACCTGTGAACCCTTGGGGAGCTGCGGAACGACGAGTCGCTTTAGTTACAGAAATTTGCCGGTCTTCATAAGGTGATTTGCCTCACTGAGTACCATTTGATTGCCCCCACCAAACCGAACTGCACCATTTCTTTATTATGATGACTGCTGTTTAAAGCCGCACTTCACACTCACAAAGTTAAGCGAGAGAGCTGAGTTATGGGTATAACCTCACCTCAGACGGGACCCGAACCCACACCTCACGCTTGCTGGACAAGTGCACAATCTCTTACGCCGATGAGCGTGAGGTCAGAATCGAATCACGGATCGATTCCGCCCAAAGCAACCGAGCCTTTCATACCTCCGGAACCGGTGAACAGAATCATCTATGAGGAAAAGTATCCTGACTTGTACACCGGCTGGTTCTCCAAGCCATCGCATGGGTGAAGGAAGTTTGAATCAGAGGCCACTACGGTTGCGTGGCACATCTGAAGAAATATTGGTGCAGGCCGAAAGCACTGTCATTTTTTGATTGGTGGAATTTACCTTGCTTTTGCATCAAAGGGATTTTTTGAGACTTATGGGAGATAGCTTGGGATGGGGGGGTCTTTGGTGGAGAAATCCTTCCCACCGCCGTAACGTGCCCAAAACTCACCTCTCTTCTAATAACTGCTGCTATTACTGCTGAACACTCCCGATATTAATCCGTAGGGAAGCGGGACAGGCCGGCTGAAAAGAAAGGGGCTCATTTGAAGTACTTCCATTAAAAGTCCGTCAATCGCAGCGTAACTCCTGTCCTGCACAGAGAAATTTGGACGCTGTTCGGCTAGGTAAGGGCATAGAATGTCACTTAACTAAGCTTGCACAGAACTGTGAAGACCTGTTATTTCCTATGACCAAGGTTTCTTACTAGAGGCTACACCGTAGTTTACAGGTGTGACCAAAGTGAGACCTGTTAGTTAACATGAACTGACCAAAAGGTCTCGAAAGTGCAGAATGCCACCTCCAAGCCAAAAAACAGCCGAAATCGGTTCGTTTTCCCGGATCTCGATGCTTTTGACAAACCAGGAGTCCTGCACAAGGGGCCCTTATAAGACCCTCCCCCTAGCCGGCTTTCGCTCTTGAAAACCATTTACCAATTTCTTCAGCGTTGTTACATTCGTTTCGAGTTCACTTTTTTTGGCCCCGACGCAAGTGTATCACAATGTCTCCACAGTTAATGCAATCGATATTGATTCATTAAACTCTGATGAAAAAAGCTTCAGCGCTTCAGCAACGGGAAAAAGCAGAGCTGGTCTGGCCAAAAGCTAAGTGGCAGCAGGGAAATGATCTGGCCCGGGTTTGAGTCGAATTCTCTCACCAACAATCACCCCGATCACATGGCATGGAATTATTCTTAGGATCAGGGTCGTCTATGTTTATCCCTGGACGAAATCTCATAAAACCCTCGTCGTGATCAACGAACACCATGTGTTGTCCTTCACACGAAATTCGTATATATTGTTGTGAATCCAGCGAGGGTGGCTGCCCTGGCGCTGAGGGTCGGCACGGCTGTGATCGGGTGCAAAGGCGGCGCCGGGTGTGTGTGTGTGTTGTGTGTGTGTGTGTGTGCGTGTTGTTGATAGATAACTTTGATAAATGCTAGATGTTTTGAGAAGTTGGAGGTTGATAATCCTCGACCAAGCAACAGACTATTTGGTCGAAAGGCAGCTCAGCCCCCACATACACACACCACATATACAGCAATCGCACACGAAACAGCCTCTGAGTCTCAGTCTCATCCTACCATCCATCCTCCACCCCCCGTCGGCGGCAAGTCTCATTTCTTCAGTGCCATGCTATCATGCAAAATGTTCATGCATAGCCTTTTTCTATTCATTCTTACATCGCAAAAACTTCTATATATGACACTAGTTACTCTGGAGGTTCCCCCTGGAGCTTCTTTTTTTCAGACTCATACAAATTCCTTTGCTTTCATTGCGACACATCTACATAGACGTGCCCAAGAAGTCGCTTGAATTCCTCTACCCCAAGCTAATTTACGCGCGGCAATTGTTTATTTTTACCGGACTCTGCGCGTCAGCTGAAGGGAGGGGCCTAAATATGAATCAACAATAGAATGGTGCCCCCTTTAAGCCGTCATAATGCCCCTTTTCTGGTTGGGAATCATTAAAGCAACCATTCCCGCTAAAATTCATACTACAACCCGAAAATGCGGGAGGTCGACAGAATCGTCCCAGTAGGTACCGAGTTACCTAGAGGGGCATTTAAAAGGACGACTGAGTGACCAAATGGGATTCATCCGAAAAGAATAAGATGCTTTCTTTGAAAAGTAGTTCACCCCACCACCATTTCCGGAGCTCTCTCTGACTCCTTTACCCTCTAGAGGCTCAAGAAGTCCCTAATCTTCCTCCACGATATGCTCTAAGTTCTCCAAGTCCACGGTTCGTAATTCCTTTCAGTGCCCTTCCAGAGTTACAAGAGCGCCTGCCAGTTAGTTTATTTTGTCTGTTTTTTTCCGCTCGTCCGCAGCAAGGAGAGCTTATCGGTCAACCAGGCCCTAACATTTGAAGCGTTGCCTTCCTTGCAGCCGTCCTACCCTTATATCCTCCATTATTTGAGGAGGAAAACGTCAGATATTTCTGACCGGGAGTATTGATCAGCCATCCAGTACATTTCGTTCCTGATCCATCTGCTCAGAATCAAAGAGGGCAACCTTAAGCTTGACGTTTTGTTCATTTTCACCGCGTTCCACTGGCAATCCTTGCTAGCTCTCAAAGGATGTTCACCGCCTACGCGGGGCCTTTGCTAGCCACGAATACTTGTGTTCGGTTCTCAACAGACGGGTAGGTGATAAGCAACCGCACCGTCGGGATAGCTAGGAAATCAGAAAGCTTTTAGATGGAGCCACACGCTGACGAGTAGAACTGGAACAGAGCTCATTAAAAATCCTTGCTCCGAGGCGGACGTGCCCGCAATGATCCTCCCTTCTCTCAGACGCACTCGTGATGAGCCACACACTGACTATCCTTCCACACTATAGACCATTGACCTGCCTTGCCTTAGCCAGGCCCTTTCAGATTACTTTGGAGCGCGCACTGGCTAAGAGCTGCAGAGGTTTTCGCTCCTGTGTGCAAAACCCGTCCAATGTGACTCCAGTGAGGGGTTTTTTGTGGAGAGCATGGTTAAATGAGCCGGTACTGGGGGTAACTCTCGAGGTGCAAGGCGTTGACGCCCTAAATCACTTTCAGTTTACATTTTTCAAGCAGACTGACAATGACTGCTCATGTAGCTGATCTAGGGTCCGCATGAAAATCCTCTTGGAGTCGAAGCGGCCGTGATGTGTAAGCCCGGATGATGATGGATCCTTTCCCTTTGCTCAGCCACCGTCTGGCTTGACATGCCTGTGTGGAGAGGGGGCCTCTCACACTATGTGGGGTTGAGAGGAGAGAAAAGGTATTCCCAGTCAGAGAATGGGAACTACAGACGCTTGCGTTTTTGACGACGCCCTGTTTATGGAACATGGTTTCGGCACAGCGCGAAAGAAAGTCCAGGACAGATTCTTCTCTGAAGATCTCTGATATACTGCAGGTCATCCAGGCTTTGGAAATGGGAAGATCAGGTCCAGAAGTAGAGTGTAAATGGCTCATAACGTTGCTGTCGAAAATGATGCTGCCCTCTACTAAACTGATTCGCCCAAAAGTACCTGGAACCCAACGAAAGAATATCTGTCCTTATTTCTGAATCTAGCCTCTTGGGGAAACGACCTGGACAAGGATTACTGTAGTAATGATCTGTCTAATGTCTTCTTGACCGCTTCCCGGACCTCAAGAGTCCTAACTTCTAGAGGATGCTTTCTGTTCTAAGGGTTCTTTAAAAAACGAAAAAGACGCCGGCTATATTGGACATTAGAGTTACCTGATACCTTCAGGAAGATGATGATATTAGGTCTAACGTTTTTCAGAAATATCACCACAAATGCAGTGAGACCTCTCAGTTCCTTGAATCTTCCTAGCATATGAATCTTCTTTCTATGCTCTCTCTCGGCTGTCCTGCTCAAACGATCCCCTCTTATCCACCGTGTTCTTATCATTTCCTCGGCATCAAGAGCTTCTTTGTTCAGATAACAGTCACTAAACTGCATGGATGAAGGGTGAGTTGGGCCAGTTCCGATTTCATGCGGCGCACTGGCCAGGAATACTGTGTTGCCGGCGGCGGCGGACGGAATTTTTGATGCGCAGATGTTCGCCGCACCGCATCTGTCGCGTGCCGCGGCGATTCGCACCAAAGCTCTAGGACCTGGCTGAAAATTCTAAGGTGTTTTGCCGCAACGCCATATTCCCGTTCGCTGTACGATGAGTGCTTCTACGGTCAGAGTGCGATAAAGGTAATTTATCACTACTATGCAGGTTAGTTGTTGTGTTGGTCTGATAGCGTACGCAATTGCAAAGGATGAGTCACTTGGCACGGATACCAGTGCGACAGATTCCAAAGAGAAGAACTATCGGAAATATATCGGGGAGATGGACTATGTGAGTAGGAAGGAGCAGGAATCAACTTCAAAAAAGCCGGGTTCTTCCACCTGAACAAGGAAAATCTTGAATATTTCAGCGGCTCCCGTTCAAAACGCGTGTCAGTGAAGCGTTCGTTGTTGGTCAAACCATTCACGGTGGCCGGACCGGTTTTCACTCCCGCAGTCTTACTGGCCGTTGGAACTCTCAGTGATAAGCCAGTAAGGTGAGGACCTTTCCACCACAACCAAGATGCTGCGGAGTAGCTGAATACACGGCGTATCCCAAATTGTTCCGGAAACATTCGAATGCCTTCTGATAATTTCCAAATTCAGAGTTGATTTCAATTTCCACAAAGGCGCTGCCAAAGATGCCGATCTACCGCTGCACTTCTCGATTCGATTTGACGAAGGTTTGTTGATGAAGCGGCGCGCATGGGAAGTCGAATATGATCGATTGTTTCAAAATCAATATTCAGGAATTTTCTCTGGAAAGTTCGTCTACAACACATTCAAAGATGGTAACTGGTCTGAAAATGAGCAACGTATTTCAAATCCTTTCAAGGCTGGCCAGGAGTTCGACCTACGAGTTCGAATCCTTGAGGGAAAATTCCAGGTTTAGTAATGAGAAATGCCATCATCTAGAATAACATTATCGATCGATCGTATTGACCGATTGATTAATCACTTGGTCAGTCTGTTGCGGTGAGCTCTCGTAAGTGATTATGCTGTAAGTAATTTAGTGGAACTGAAACTAATAGTAATATAGTAGATAAACTTTCGAAACAATAACCCTACAAGAATGCAGCTCTTGAGGTGCTCAGTTCGGCTTAGGAGGGGCATTCAGACTTTCGTCGCTGGTTTTTTACTAGTTCCTGTCAATTTACATGTCTAACTTTATGTGGCCTGTACAATTTGTGGTAATCGAAGCTCTTGCTGGCCGCAGCCTCACAGGTTTCATCAGGCCCGATATTCGGCACTGTTAACGAATAGGAAGGCCGCAAAGGCCCGCCACCAAGCGATCTGTACATCGAAATAAAGGACGAAAATGGGACTAATGGTAATGAGTAATCGAACATGCGGATACCTCCCGGGCAAAATTTATCCGAAAGCAAGCGTTTAGACTGCGAAAGTACGCTCCGTCGACGCGCTAAACGACAACGTGCTTGGATGCGCGAGCGACGCGCAAACCATTACAATGTGCACAGCGGTGCAATAGACGGGAAATAGCTATGGATTGGGTATCGAATTGACGCCCCTCCCTTTTCTTGCTTTGGAGATGTGTAATAAGGCAACGCGTACCCTTCTATTCTCCCATACTCTCTCAAAGCAGGACGGGCGGCGTCAGTCGATGCCTGTCTATGTCTGCATTCCATCTGTAGCACCGTAGTGGAGTTGCAACGATAGCGCGTCGACGCGCGTCATCGCGAAGTCCATGCACCTTACGGGGGTTGTAGTTGAGGTGGATGAATGCAGTCATTATACCTGCCAAGGAGAGGGCCTTTAAGGAGACTTACGCTGGAGCGTAACCACTTGCCTTCTCACCAGCTGATGCCGTTCTGAGCCCGAACAGGTTACCAGCCTCCTTCCACCACTGAACTTCCGGAAAACTCACTCCCCAACTAACATCAAAGATAACTAGTGTATATAAACAGGTAGTAAACGGAAGTCGGAATCGAAAATCGGAACAAATCTCTTTTTCTAAACGATCGAAAATCGCTGTAGTGTCTGAACGTTTAACGGGACCAACGTGCAGCTGTGTATAGAGCGAATATAGCGTCGAATCTTTGTCAATTCTTTTTTTGAGTTTTCCTATGGGTCAGAAATGAGGGTTCGCTCAATTTATTGATAAATTTTCGTTTTTCGAGGCAAAACCGCTACAAATTTCTCCAGTTACTGTGCCAAGCTTTCGGAAGTTTTGTTTCAAATATGGGCCGCTATGTGTTTCAGGTATTTGCTAACCGCGCTGAAGTCGGCACATTCGAACAACGCCAACCCCTTGATGGAGTGAGTTTTTGATATTATTCGTAATATTTGAATGGAATTTGGTCTAATGAGCGCTTGAGGGGGGACCAGTAGTGTCGTAATCGGCATTTCCGCAGCCTCAGACGCATTCGCTGCAGAAGAAGAGACCCGGAGATTAGTTAGGCCGTCTAGAAGTCGATTCAATGGCTGATATTATCCCGAACCGCTGTGTCAGGAAGTCGGTAGTCATTTTTCTCGTTTCAGATCGACCATGTTTCGATTCGAGGCGATCTGGTGAAATTGCGCCTCTTCCACTATGGTGGTCGTATCTTCCCGAACCCATACATGGCAGTGGCCGAACTCAAGCCCGGAAAGCGTCTTGACATCTCAGCTCTGCCCACAGGTGAGCTATTCAGCTGACTTGACCAGTTTTCTGAAAGGAATGAGCTGATTTTAGGAAAACGGGTCAATATTAACCTCTACCGCGAGAACAAGGAGTTCGCATTGCAGGTAAATTTTCAAGGCATGTTATTTCAAGCAGAGAGAGAGATACGGGTTGTTATATCCGGAGCCAATAGTAACTTAGAGTCACATTTCGTGACAATCAGATGGGCGGCGATTCACGACCATTTTGCTTTTCTTATTGGTGCGCCCTTCCCCTTTGCCGTATTGGAAGAATGGGCGCACCAATAAGGGAGGCCCAGTCGTGGTGAGACTCCGCCCACTTCGATTATCGGGCACTATTCGCTTCAAAGGTAAATTTATAAGACCCTGTTGTTTCAAAGAGGGAACGTGATAGGCTTCTAATTATTCCAAGCCATCTAAACCAAACTGAACTCATTTATATGATGGTTTGATTGTAGGTATCGATCCGTTTCAACGAAGGTGCCATCGTACGCAATGCGATGAACAACAACGTGTGGGGTAAGGAAGAACGAGACGGAAACATGCCAATCAGCAAAGGAGAAGTGTGAGTGAACTATGGGCTGTTATTCCGCGGCTTGGAGAACTTAAAGGCACGTATCACAACAGCTGAAAAGTGCAATCCATTGCGTGCAGGAGGTAAACAAGTGCGCAGCAGCAAAATTTCTCCCACACTCGCGATTAAAAAAGTGTCTGGCAACGACAAGGGTGGAGGGTGTGAAACAGAACTAGCCACCTTGTGCAGAGGACTCCTCACAAGGTGTGAGAGGCTAGTCGGAGAATAGCAAATTTCATACTCTCGGCACTGTCTGTCCTTTGCGTCTCGGTCTCTCCTCTGGGCGTTCTATATTGTCTCCATTCGCTCATACTCTGTTCAACCGCTGAAATATCGAAGAGAGCCTCACTTTTGAGATGACGAATTACATCCGCTGACAGATCACGCTCACCTCCACACCTGCTAACGTGAAATGTACTTTTACTCATCTTTAGCCTCTTTAAGGATGTAGGGTTCAGATTAGGTATGTTATTGATTGATATTGATTGGTTCAGCTTTGACATTACGATCATCAACGAGGAGTTCTCCTTCCAAATTTTCTTCAACGGCAAACGATTCGCCACATTTGCACACCGTGGATCACCCAATGACATTCAAAGGAGGAGAAAGGCGCGCCCACACTCACGACACCACACCGAGCCGCAGACAACTCAGCGGGACAGTATAAGCCAAGGGCCCGCACGCGCCATGCACTACCCGACAAAAGCACCGAAGACGGGTGCTCGAAATCGATGGAGATGTTGAGGTGAGATCACCGAGGATAGACGATATCTTGGGCATGATTCGTAGTTCGGGATTCCCCTGGCGAGAGCACTGGTTGACAACTTTTCAAAGAATTTGTCCAGATTCAGTTGCGAAATAGGCGAATTGTGAAGTCCTCGCTTCAAAAAAGAGGAGGCATAGGAGACTCTTTTTTCCCTCAGGTCACAGTACCCAAAACAATTCGGCATTGTAATCTGTTCGGGACCTTTTCACAGTCCCAAAAAGTGTGGAAAAGTAGGTTCATTTGGCTTGGTGATCCGTGCAAATTAGCTGGTAATCGTAGACGTTCCATGTCAAATCAATTAGGTCGTGGTGCGAGTGCCTCGCACAGAACGCCGCGTGCAACAACACTTGGCGCTAACGTGTTTGGGAAGGAGGGGGGAGGGGCCACTCACTAGCGCCTCTGTATCCGTTACCGAAAGAGGCTCAGGGTCGGTGTGAGGACGTCCAGAGTCGTCGACGGGTAATCCCAGAGAAAATATAGTCTCTATTTGGCCCAAACATTGATTAGTGGAATAGACACAGAGGGGCTTTTAAGTGATAGCCCCCCCCCTCCAAACTATGCAAGGCTAACCCCTCTCCGGCGACGGACCCTGTATTTACGTTCCACAGTCGTTTCAATACGGTTGTCTGGAAGTGCTGTTCATTGTGTGCCTTCACTTTTGAGGCCCAGGCCCCCTCGAGTCCGCCATGAGGGTATGGGACCTTACAATGGCATTAATGCGGTACTAAGGAAAGGGTTTTGTATTGTACTGAGGACTCCAGGTGCATCCGTTTCGAGTGTGGCATCCTCATTCTTGAACATTCCCATGAGCTTAGTAAACGAATTCCGTTAGAGGGGCCTGTCCAACGTGGGTCTACCCCAGCTCCACCCACTCTTTCAGCGCGGATATTCTCACGATTTTTTTCTATTTCAGGTTCACACCGTCACCATCAACGATGCGCCAGGAGTTTGAAAACTGTTTTACCGTGTACGTATATGATTTAAATAGATTATCCAACAAAATGTGTATATTGATTGATAATAAAGTTCTTTCGATTTTCCCGATATTCGAACGAAATGTTCGTCGGTCACGAAAGATACCGCAGTTCTCTTGAATACCACGCGATTTTTTTCACACAGCGCAGAATTCACGCTGATCGCATAGGCGTAGTCACTTGGACCGCTACTCTTTTCTTATTGGTGGTTCGCACTTTCAAAGAGCTAGGCCGCGGTGCCGCACCAATGAGCAGGTCGCTTTGTCCAAGTGACCTCGCCAATGTGGTGAACGCTGAATATAGTTCTAAATGAACATGACTGATGTAGCCAGCGATTTTTCCAGTCATAATGACATTTAACCACCTTCTTCATGAGTTAGTAAAACATCAGCAAGGCTGTTCACAACCAGCTTGTCTTCCACCGGACTTTCTACCGAAATTTATTCTACATAATATCAAGAGGCGAGTTTTTTACAGATCAGATATTTTGAAGACCGGCCAGGAGAACCATGTTGCGGCGTCGCGTACTCTCGACTTATTCCTTTCGTACTGCCGCAACGTGGACTTCCTGGCCGACAACCGGAATTCGCGAACGTCGCTGTTGAATTGCCGCACCAGAGTCATACTGAATATGGCGGATGCGAACAGGTGAGTTCAACAGCGGTTACCCATCTTCGGTTTTTCTAAGTCGACATGAGAATTATTTAGCTTACCTCTGTACCATTAAGGGACTCAAAAATCGTTTCTTCGAAAGCGCATGAGGGAGAGGAGGGGGGGGGGGTAAGATCCGATTGCAGTCAGGACAGCCTACCTACCAATGTTGCTTGGGGCTCAGGCATACCACTCATCGGTGCGACATGAGCCATTGTCTGCGCTGCGAATCCATCCTCTCATACCATCTCGTTTGCAATTATAATGACTGTATACCGTTGAGAATGCACATTTAGGCAACTGGAACAGTTTTTAGACTCATTAGGTGTAAATTTGTGGGATAAAAGGGTCAGGATCACCCAGGGTTCAATGTATAGGAAAAAAGCAAACTGGACTTTCGCCTGAGTTTGTGTAGCGCATTGTGATACCCCGCCTCTTACTATCGCCAAACAACACACCCTGAACTTTTTCGCTCTGGAATTGGTTTCTTTTTTAGCTCTGTATGTTGAGCCTGTGCTCTGCGCAGGCGTTCATTTATCGATGTATCTTCTGGCGCTTATCTGCGCTAGACCAACGCCAACTTTACGATATCCAATATTGATTTGGTGACGAGTCGCGCTTTTTGCCGATAAAGCAGTGATATTTCCCAGAGTTATCTTTTGTTCATCACGTGGGACGGCTGAGGTCGCGTACATTCATTAAATGGGTAATTTGCTTCTGCTATCCTTATTTTACGGTGGGTTTTTACCAGTTGCGAGGGAATCCGTGAGTCAATCTCGGCATTCGCTTCTGGTTTCATACCAATCGATTCTTCCATTTCGCCAGCGCATGGCCTAACCGCTCAAGACGTTAGATTGGTCTGCTCAATCTCAGTGAAGGACATTTCATTTTTATGGACTGATTAACGCTGCAGTGCGTGTCTTGGATCCAACCATGATAGATGGGGGAGCGTGGGGGCTACCGTACTCCATTCAAAATAGTCGAGATGTATTTTGTGGTGGGTTATTTTTAAAGAGTTGTGGGAAGTCGTCTTTTGTGCTTGAGAAGCGAAGTAGCATTGGCGTGCCACCAATATTGTTTTCCTTAGTTTATTCCGGATCCCGTCCTTGCCCCTCAGCAACGCCGCCGCCACTTTGAGGCGAGTACGGAGCCATTTTCCACGCCCTCTCCAGTTTCCTGAGAAATATTTATTGCACTGCCTCTTACCAGCACTGAGTCGAATTCACGATCGTGACATTCTATGAGAATAGAGGTCTCGCGTGCGCCATTCCTTTGCTAATTTTTCATGATCAAAGTCTATTACACCTTTCGATAGTGAGCGGACATTTACGGGAATCAAACCGCAGACTTGGCCCTGGCCAGCTGAGAGCCTTCTATGCAGCGGGGGCCGGTGAATTGGTACTGCTCATCTGGAAAGAATGAAAAACTGGCATGTTTGACATTGGCAGTACACAGACATTTCCAAGGAGAAATCGTACTCAAGTGTCACTTCAAATGTAGTTAGAATGCATGCTGCATCCCTCCAAAAGCGAGATACTTGACCAAAAGTCTTAGGCTTGCTTTCATACTCCGCAGGGGCGTCCACCCGCGACCACTATTGTCCATCAGCACCCGGGGCGCTACTCAATGGACGAGGAAGGGTCCAAAATGGATATACGAGTCCAAGGACAGATCTAACCAGTGGTTTATCCAGTAGATTCAAGCATGGTAGAGAGAATGCTGGGCAAGAAGGGAGCGACACAGCATGGATTAGCGTCCAGTTGATGAAAACCGTAACGGCAATCTCGCCGCAGCCGTTGCTACTCAGTATTCCTGGCTCACTGGTGCAACGCAGAAGACGCTTTAATATCGTATCTATACTTTGCCATAGTCCCTCAAGGGGCACTGGCGGAGACGGAAGCTGCCGTGGACTGCTTGTAGACGCTGTTGGACGCGCCCTTCCTTAGACGACATATAGGCCTTTTCTTAGTCGCCTAAGCACGCTGACGCCCATGCTACCGAAACGCTGATGGACATTGGTGGTGCTGGTGGGCGCCGTCGAGAAGTATGAACGCAGCCTTATAAATTATGCCTTCAGTCGAGCAACTCTTCTTGCTAGATCCCATCCGGTGCCCTGCTAGCAGCGGATAGGGATCGTTTCCTCCAGCGAAGGAATTTTGCCTGCTGAGCAGCATTTTCATTCCGATTTCCTTCGGAGCACGCAATAATGGTGGAAAAGTGGCCTGGTGTGCTCGCGTGCGCAAAATCAGCCCCCCTGGAATGCCCCAGCGTCCCGTAAGCCAAACAAGACTGAGACCTATTCGGGGTACTGCTTAATTCCATTGCTCTTTTCCTCTCGCAAATCTTCAAGGATTTCTTTTGAGGTCCTCAACAAATCGAAATCTGCAGAATCTGACGAAGCCCTCATTAACATCGTGTTTTCTTCCCGTACGCCCCCCGCTGTATTCCGATAGTAATTGCCTCATGACCCGCAGTTAATCGCGGCGAACTGGCTACTCATAGCGTCATGAAATTTGTCGTTGCCCGATGTTCGTGCGCAACTGCGATTCACTTACTAGGCGTTTCCGTAAGAGTTTCAGCATTTCAGGCACAAAGGGGGCAACAAACTAAGTACAAACCGCTTCGCAGGTATTGTATTTATTGCCGTGGCTCGGTTCTTCATCCAGTAAGTTTATTCAGTTAAAAACTTAAAAGCCAATATCATACAACGATCAATGTTGAGAAGAGAGGTCAGAAAAAAATAGCAGCCATAGAATTCGCACTAATGCCACAATAAATGATTCAGAGCGCCATCAGTCTTACATGGATAATGGACATCGATTATTTTCGCTCAAATTCGATAAGCATCATAATAGTACAGTAGCTGGCAGGCGCTGCAGCACCTGATGTTTTGAAATGCTGCGTGGTCAGTACACCCCCCCCCCTCCCTCAAGGATGCGTTTCCCCCCTTCCCCAGGCGTAGATAGCACATGGTCAAACGGGAAGAATTTCGATATTCTTTCCCATACTTAACCCTACAGTATATAGGCCGATGTGAAAACAGCTAAGAATCACGAAAAGTCAAACAACCGAAGGCAACAATTTGTTTTTCAGGCGATGAATTTCTCACAAAGGCTATTAGCCCCCTTTACAAACAACAGTGACAAATACGGGCCTCCCCCCTTCCCAGCGGCCAAGCACCACTCTCCCCATGCGTTTCACAAAACGATGCTGTACCCTGGCTGCTAGCAGTAATGTGATGGCAACCTGAAAATGAGATAGGGATACTAAGTGAAAAGTTTAGAACTGAAGATCCGGGTTTGCCTTCTGCAACGATGCTTGGTCTTGACTCGAGAGCTCCTGGAAATGGGAATAGGTATCAGGGGCAAATTAAAGTAAGAGCTCACATACAGGGGTTGGAGCACAGAGAAAAGTGAATTGGCTGCTAATCCACCAACGAGCGCATCGGAAAAACCGATTATAGCTGCGAAAATAACGGTAATTCACAAAATACCTGGAAGGACTTGGTGTAGATCCTCTTGCCTTCATGTCTTTGAAGGAAAACTTGCTTCGCGTGAGAGTGATCACGGAACAGTCACACTTGTGACGAAGCTAATGACCTGGAAATTAAGAGGAAGCTTCTGCGACAATTATTGGAGAAATTACAAAAAGTTGATGCATGGCTCAATACTTAGAGGTGTTTATACGATGGGATCGGAATTTCACTCATTATTTTTTCAGGTAAGATCGCCAGAGATAGGTGTACTTCCCGTCTTTTTAGCATGTTCCATACGATCCCGTTTCAAATTAGCCCTTTAGTTACCCATTTTGATGGTATGCCTGATGGGCGGAAATCACTGTCTTTTCTATGGGAGGGGCCTTTCCGCCTTCCACGGCATTGGTTGACAGTTTGAAAGGCAAGCCGCTGGTTCCTGCCGCACGTAATCATCCCACCTCTTACCAATTAGCCGAGTCCACCAGGTATGTAACGTCTTTGCACTCATTGTCAATCTAGTGTCTGTTCTCTTACCTCCTTTCCGTTCCATCTCTCTTGTACTTTGTTGGTCTCTCGGGGACACAGCGAACTCTCACCCGCGTTCAGAGTCTCTGTTCTCCTCTCCTTTCTAGTCCATTTTCAAGACGAGCGTAACTATACAGCTTTTCAAAGCATTTCCAATGATTTTGACGGCCTAGTACTTTCCTGCTTAGTCATATACTGGCGTAATTTTTGGACAACCAATCTCACGAGTGCACGCCTCCCGCTAGGCCCGGTATATTCTTAGGGGTCTCTTAAGATTTCTCGTCGCTCGATCCCACTCGTTCATACCTTTTTCCTCCGTCCCTTCGCTATTGACGTCGATTTATTTCCGCGGTTGGACTGAGACCGATTTCGCCCCAGCGTCGTAAGCAGTTCTAGAACGGCTTTTAAAATACGCGCTATGCCCCCGCATCCTTTTGCTCCAAGTTGCGGTGACTTCTTGCCTCCACAGCTCTCAATCATCTCAGCCGATTTTTCATTAAACGTTGAATGCTTTACGAACACCTGAACTGGCGCTTATTTTTAGTCACACTGATGAGAAATTATGTGCTGAAAATTAAAGACATATGGTTACTGCTCACAAACACAGTATGAGGCGTTGTATGCCCCAGTCTTTGTCGATGTTTTTGTCAGTTGGGTTTTCCCGCCCAAAGCTGCACGGGGTTAGAGTACAGGGCCGTGGGAGTCTAATTGGTCCATGCTCCGCCCAAAATGAAACTTGCGGCGCAGACTCCCTTGGTCGCATCTATTCCTACACCGTCCGCGCAACGCGTGTCGACCGCGGCGCTCCTGGCATTTTGCCATTCTTTGGTGATTCACGCTTCCAATAGCGATTAGAGCGCAAACCTCGCTCCGTACGATACGGGTTGAGGAGCAGTAAGCCTTTTTTCTTGATTCTATCTTGATTCCAATGACATGCGCGTAAATGAGGAGCAGTTGACCTACTTAGAGTTCCATGCTCCTCGCAAGCGCCATTCATGAGAAGGACGAGGAAGCATTTGCAGATAATCATCGATAATAAGTAACATATGAACACAATGCAGCGAGGGCGCCATGCAGTAACACGAGAACACCTTCGTGTACTATTACGACCCTAAGGGACCGAAAAAAATTGGTGAAGGTTTGTTTATGTTATTCGATGCTCTGACCAAGAGTCACACTCGTTCGTAACGCTGGAGCCAACAACTTACATATCAAAATCAGTGTGAACTTACATACTGGGGTTTTCGGTGCCACGAACACGACATTCATTTTAGCCCTGGCGCTATTGAGCGCCACACCGTTTTCCACCAGAATCGATGAAAACTCGCATAACGGGGTTTGCTTGATACCCTGATAACTAAAATGGCGTTCATTTATTTGATCTAGCGCTCTGGTAAGCCGAACCTGAGGGTGTGGGGTTTTTTGGGCCACGTTCAACCTCGAAAAGAGCGTGCATGATCGTAGTATCTTTCACTAGCGCAGGCGCCAGGAATGAATTTCATGTTCGTAACCAGAATGTCAAATAATCTCCATATGCAAGTTTTTCTCGATTTCGGCGATCGAGTATTTTGGCGCCGCGTCACTGGCTCGGGCGTCAGGCGGCTTCGGACCAAGCGGATGCGATAATCATGTTCTGGATGTCAAACTAATACAGGGACAAGTTCTCAGCGAACTTGGTGTCAAGGAATTTTGGCACCGGCGCCTGTGGCGCGACGCCAGGCAGTTCCAGGCCAAGCGGATGCCATATTCGTGTTCGGAAGGTCGAAGTACCCATGAAAACAACTTTTTAGCCAAATCTGCTCTCAGAAAGAACTCTGTAGAAAACTGCCTGATTTCATAGTATTGGAGTAGCCATGTTTGAATAGTGCCCACACCTGGAAGGTCAGGAAAAGTGTCGAAAAAGCTGACTAACTGCCCCTCATTTCACGTCCTACTCAATGAAATCGCGCTCGCAGAAAGTATTGAGTTCAAGAAAGGCTTACTGCTCTTTCGTTCACGTCCTTCTCATTGAATCGCTCTTTAAAAGGGTTTGAAACTCGAAAACGCATCACCTCTTTTTGATTCAATTTCCCAGCGCGCAGGTTTACTCCATCGCTCTAGAAGCATGAATTATATGGGCAAATGCCAGTGTACGCCAGGGGTCGACCGCGGCTTGCAGCGGACGCTGTAAGGATAGGATGGCGACCGACATCGCGAAGGCGAGCTGTCGCGGTGTCGGCGCAGCTCTCTATGGCTTTTTGCAAGTCCTGCTAATTGCGCTCTGATACAATATTTCGTTTGGTGGACGGATAACATTTTAGGTGCCTGCAAATGTGAACCGAGATGATGACGAGAGGCCGAACTCAGAGCACTGTGCCTGCCGTTTCTGCATATCCCTCGGAGCGCGCATTCCCCACAAAGATTGAATAAAAACGGCTCAAGCGTCCCACTCGTTAGTTTAAAGTTTTTCTATGACTTTGGAGCCGAATTCGCGCCGGATCGCAGAAATTTACATAGTTAATTGCGTTTCCTTGAATTTTTCATTTTTGTTCTATTCACATCTACAATACTTTGTCTTCATTATCTTAGCCTTGTCATCTTCATCAATTCGTATTTCGGGTTTACTTTTGCAGCGTGACCAAACCCTCTCAACATGTTATTAGCATCAGGAAATTGCGTTTTGACTTGTTCTTAACCTAACGAGTGGACGCTGGGCGTTTTTTGTCACTGTTTGATGGACATGCGGCGGACCTCTGATGATTATTGGGCGCAATCAGTTGCTCTTGAGTTCTAGCCCTCGTCATCATCTTCGGTTCTTACTTTGCAGCACCTAAAATGTTATCCGCATGGCAAGATACAGGACTTGGCAGAAGCCAAGAAGGAATTAGACTTTCACGGCCCTCTAATTTTGTGCGTTTCGTAGGCGGGGAACCACAACACGTCATACGGTGCGGCTTATAGTCCATACCCCTCGTGTAGGTGTGAGGTACCAGCTGATTTAAGTAGTTATGCCGTGATGTTAGAATGCCTTTAGTTTGCGACCGGATGCCACGATAGGCGACTGGCGGAAAGTCTCACCGTAATGTCTTCTCGGCAGCCGGGCCCTCGACAGTTATCGTATCGGACGGAATTTGCCCACCAAGTCACTACAAACTATACCAAAGCACTGATCCCATGTAGAAGGGGTTTATGGGCCGGCGAGTTTCCTTCTGCGCTCTGGAGCAATGCCGAGCGTCTGATTTAACAAGACGTTACTGAGCCACTTATCGCTGCGTTCGTAATTTCACGGCAAAGGTCACCGCGCCTCGAGCGAAATAGCTATCCCGAGCGTCCGGCGACTACGAAAGTATGGATATCGACCTAACGTCTGCTACCGTTACCAGCGTCTGCCACCGTCGAGCATCCGCCTGTTACCGGCAGTAGAAAGTATGGGGGAAGTAGGAGGATAACAAAGAGCTTGATAAGGCGTCGTGAAACTGCGGCGTCTGCACTTGCGTTGTACAAACTACCGTACAATATAACAATTCTATGCTTTAGCTTTGCTTTCTACGGTGCCGTTGCACAAGCCGCTATTTCACTACGCCTAAGCCAGCTATTTGCTACGCTCCTACTTACCCATACTCCCGCTCATTGGTGAACATTGATGGACGCCGGCGGAAGATAGATCGATGTCTATACTTTCCCAGTCACTGGCACGGGTGGACGCTGCCCCGTTGTATAAACGCAGCCGAAGGTGAACGGCGAAGTAGTCTTCGTTTCCTAGGAAGTCGAAGGTTCCCAAGAGTTGAGCATCCTCATCAGTACCGATGAATAATGACACGTCAGTACTGTGCTGAATTTGGTCTGAACTCACTTCTTTCAGAATTTTTGCATCATCCGCATCGACACTTTCAGCGAACTCGATATTTTCCTTCGGGAAAAGGCCTGAATATCATTGTAGAAAAAAAAGATTGCCTTATTAGAAACAATGACCTATCATCAGAGCATACTTGGCGACCAGTTTTTTTTTGCATCAAACCTTTGTTGGCTCTTCATTAACACGACTTCTAGGCGAGAAATTGAAGACTCGAAGGGTATATATCGCCTTGAATGTGACGAATCCACTGCGATCTGAACCGAATTCGCCACCTTCCCAATCAAATTAGATTCTAAAGCATCTCTCCAAAAAATGTCCAAGCGTTGGACGACGTGGCAATTGGTGGCGGCTATCTATAGTGAATAGTGTCGAAGCGGGAGGTTTCGTAGTCTAACCATTTTTTCTCCAGGGTGGGTTGTGCGATAGGGCCGAGCGTTGTCAAAGTGTAGGGTCGGCCTATCCTTGCTGACCAGTGCTGGGCTCATGAAACACAGTCTTCGTCAGTCTTTTGACAACGCTTTTCAGCTGTAGTCTTTCTGGATCCGGCTGGGATCAGGTCAGCTGGAAAATCCTTCCACTGTGTTTTTTTATCAATGGCTTCACTAGAGTTGGTCCAACACATTTTAAAAATCGTGTACTCTTTGATTGTAACTCAAGAAAGAACCAATCAACGCACTAGGGAAACAGATTACCATTCACATACAACTCGAACAATTTATTTTTACAACATTTATTGGGTTGACCCATGAAAAACCGCGTTTTTGAGGTTTCTTGAGGAACTGTGTGTCAGCAGAAATGGCTATTCTTCACAGCATGTTCCTTTTGTGCTCAGTAGAAGAATCAAGTTGGAGAAGACTTTTTGTGCAGGGGGACAGTTGTGCAGGGGCTAAGGGACAGTGCTCTAAGGGAGGCTCAAAATAGTTTTAAGCGAGTCAGGAGCAAGCTTTCGAAAAAGCTGCTGTCGCAAGTGCACATTCTCTTCAGCTTAACGATAAGTTTCCGTGTTCTAGAAGTCATCAGAAATTAATCAGAGTATGTGGCATTCTGCTCAGCAGGCCAGCCCAATATTTACAATCACAGTCAACTTTAAGTTCTTTCAGGAAGCAAGACCTTGATACGAGGACGACGAGTGAAGATTTCTATAGGAAACATCGCGATACGACAGATGAAAGAAATTTTCTATGAGGTATATTGCTTTCATGTGTGCAATGAATGCATGAAATGAGGCCAGCTTTACAGAGGATGAATTCGCTTTTACAGTAGACAACCCATTATTACCGTCATAATTCAGCTTCCTGATTTTAGCACGAAATTCTGCTTTGAGACGGGGACGGAAGGAAGAGGTCAATGTTAAGCCTGTAGTGATATGACAGAGAAATTTTCTATGACAAGTGGCGTTCATAAGAGGATGACGAGATAAATATATCAGAAGCATGAAATTAGGCAAGCATTTTCGAATGGTGAGTCCGCTTTGCAGTAGAACCGACCCAATACTGCCATTCATAAATCCAACTTTCACATTCTAACAGGAAACAAATTTCGATAGACGATGACGAAGGAAGATTTCAATAAGAAATTTGGCTTTTTACGACGCAACCAAAGAATTCTCTATGAGGACCGTAGTGCAAGACGAACGACGAAAAAGTATATCAGACATGAAATGAACGCAGTATACCAAAGAGCTCCTTTCAACAGAGGATGGATTCTCCACCACTAACAAAAATAACGTGGCGGGCGACGACGGATGACGAAACACAGCAGGAGCAGCTTTGACACGACGAATGACGAGAGAATTACAGAGATGTCGCCTATTTCTGCGTTGGTTCCTCCACCATCAAACCATAGTTCGCTGACCGACATGGAAAGCGATTCTTCATACCGTTTCCGAAAGGATTTTCGAGAAGGAGCTGTTGGCGGTTTATATTTGTAACGATCCACGGGTCAGCCAGCACCTGGCTGTGCAGTGTACCGAGTTTCCTGGTCAACAATCAGCAATCGGCGGATGAAAACCATTCCCTCGATCGGCAACTCTGATGGCAGCATATATGGGCTACGAACTTTGGCAAACCTATTCTGTTTCGCTCCACGGCTGCTCCCGAGCCTGACTGCATTTGTCGAACAGGCTTGGAAGGACGTACGGTTCTGTGTGCGACGTGGGTGGGGCGTAACTCCTTGACAACCTGTCGGATACCTTGCTTGTAGGCGTTGCATCATGTCGAAGCACTGTGTCCAAAAAAATGCGACCCACCGGCTTGGCCATTATTTTGACGGTCGATGAGCTTCATTGTTCAAGGTCCAGTTTCACAGCTTCTATAGGGGGAGAAGGCAGAGGCACCGCGGACTCCTGAAGAAGGACAGGTATGGAAATTTCGGGTAGTTCGTAGAGTGGACTGAGTTGGAAATGTCGCGCGGGATTCTATTCCATAATTCGTGTGCGCTATGCGGCGGACAGTGTGACCACCCAGATCTCCCGCGCTTCTGCAAGCGATGATCTTGCCTTACCGGCCGCAGCCCCACATCTTTATCTTCTTAGAATAGAATAAAATAAAAAATGTGTGATTCAAAAAAATTCGTTGCATTTTGTTTCAAAGTCCAAAGTTTCAAACACACTTTGAGGGCTGGTTATTTCACTATCCAATTAAATTTGTTAAGAGGGGGGTCAATTCAAAGAAGTAGTTCAGTTTCCGTTTCGCACGTGCCCTTAGACGGAAACTGAACGAGGTCATTCTCCCTCCTCTGTGCTCTTCAGTAAGGGAAGGAGGGAAATTCTGTTGTAAAAAGTTTATTCTATTACCAATGTTCTATTGCTCTAATATATAAAGGTGCATCTGCTAACAAATACGCTTGCATAAATATTTAATTTTTGCTTCATGAAATTACCTACATTTTATGCTTATTTTAAGATTTATAACTAAAGTGTCTATCGAGATACTTATGTTAGCAAATTAATTACCATGAATCTAACTACACTGATCTAATATAAACCAACAAAGCCAAGTTCTCAAGCTTTGATTATATTATTCTTTTAGTTAAAATGAACTCACGCTTCTCGAATCGACCGCGTCCTAGCTTGCTCGCTGAGTAAATGAATCGCATTCGTCATTCATTCACAATCATTTCGCAGTGTACATGTTAGGACGCGTTATCATTCAAGCTGTCCGTTACTTGACTCATTTTATCGCGGAGTTCGGCTATGGACGGTAGGGTGAGTGTTTATCTTATCATTAATATCATTTTCAGTAATTATAGTTAACAAGAAATAATTTTTTTCATTCGCCATCGTCCTCCCTATTAATAGTGGGGTTATTAGGTAGAAAAATAGGTAATTAGAATGATCGATAGTCCTTCCTAAATTCCTGTGGGCTAGGAAAAAGTGATATAAGACTAGTACCCTTCTTTCTGAGGCTATTACTCATTTCCTTTTTATCTTGTTTTTCTTTTTATTTCTATTCATTTTATTATTCTCGTCGTTTTCGACTTTGTTAGTAGTTGAATTTGCAGTTTTATGAATCTTTGTGTGTCCGATTTCATTATTTCTTGTTATTCGTTCAGATGTTTACTGTTTCAAATAGTTCGATAATTTCAGTTTATATTTATGCTTTATGAAGTCATTTGTTATTATGCATTTAATAAGACATATATGTAAAATATCAGCATTATTGTCAGAACTGAACAATTGTTTTAGAAATAGGTCGTTCCTCTTGCGCAAAAAGGGCGACGGGGAACTCGAGACGATGAGAGCCGGAAGAACTCCCCTAATAATTAGGGATCATCACAAAAAGGTAAAGCTGACATGCAATTTAACAACCATAGGTCCATAGAACAACTTTTTAAGTACAGATAACGTTTTAGAAAGAAATCATGGACTTCTCCATTATATTATCATCAAATAATGTGGCGTACTTGTAAAATCAATAACCAGTTGTAAAATGAAGCGAATTAGAAGTAAAAAAACAAATTATTGGAAAAGGTAAATACTGACTAAAACTAATCAAAAACTGACTTTTAACGTGTGGTGGAAGAGTGTCGATCATGGCGTCCACGTGTCCGACGTTCGGAAATCTATTTCAAGAATTGAATTCAGAACAAGGTTCATGGTTAAATTATCCGGTGACTATTGCCAAGTTATCTTTATTCGATGACATAAAGCGAAGCGACGTCAGTCAATATGGTCAAAATAGTTAGGATGTCATAACGAATGAAACTTCGTCAGGACCTTGAAAATTGATCGATACATTAGCAAAAGTTATGGGAAGCGGCTAAAGTCACAGTGGTATCTTTCAGCCGAGCACGATCTACCTTCCGCTACTAGGGAAACGATCAAAACCGCAAGCTGGCCACGCCCACTGGCTTTGAGGAGGCGTCACTGGGTAGGGTCACTATGGGATTACAGTCGTCATCCGGGCACTTGATTAGGGCGGCAAGGGTCGCGACGCAGCTGCGGCGTGTCAGGAGCGCGGCGATCAGCTGTTTCCAGCCTATTTTAGCCATTTCTCCCTAATTTACACTGTTATGGCTGCTTTTCTCAAGATTAGTTGTTCCTTGTCTTCACAAGGTAAATTATGATTGAGATTCCTCTGTTTTTTGCGCACAATTAAACAGTTAGGCAGACAATTGAACAAACACCTGAAAAAATCGCAAAAACTCTATTACAGGAACAAAAACAAAGAACTTAACAATTGTACTTCATAAAAACAATACAACAACTAACCTTCTAAAAAATAGAAAATACAGTGAAAATTAGGGAGGAAATGGCCAAATTGGCTGATCGCCGAGCGTACAGTCGTCATCCGGGCACTTGATTTGGATGACCAAGGGTCGTGACGCGGCTGCGGCGCACTCTTGGTCGTCTAATCAAGTGCCCGGATGACGACTGCATGCTCAACGAAAGAGGGATCAATTTTTTGGAGCCACCAGGAACAGGGACTGAACGAGCCCTTTGGGGTATTGCTGGCTACCGTTTTTCCAGGGAAATGGGGGTGCGCCTTGCGCTGACAATGGATGTGGTTATTCGGAACCTACACCAATATTTTGGGGTATATTTCACTGTGGTCATATCCTGAAAGAAAACCGCATATAAAATTGCCTTTAGTGAGGAACCAGTTCGTGTTGCGCCATGCATGAAATCACCACTTTTTTTTCTCAAATTGGTATGAACCCAATTGTAAAACTCAACGTGTGAAACTTTTTTAGACTCTGCTTCTATTTAGAACTGTAATCTTTGCCCCCAGGTAGCTATTATTACCATGTCCTGGAGGTGTCATGTCCTCAAAACCATGCATCTTCATTACCCTTCGCCAAGAGATTGCGTTTCTGTGGATTCGAGCCATGTCACGTCTGTCATATCTGAAGGTGAGAAACCAAGTCCACTAAAATTGCGCCTTTAGATAGGAGAGGTGGTCATAATGGAGGAAGCGATAGAGGCAGATCGTGCTGAAGCACAAATTGTCATAGTTGAAAATGCCAGTCTCTGATTCACCCGCATGGTTACATTCTCGAATCCGTAGGGTCCCTCCTGGTGGTCGAGACCAACGAATGGACAAAATATCACATACGCTCTTATGGTGCTGGGATGAAAAATTCACATATGAATGAGAAGAAAGATGAACATTTAAAAATAGGTGGGATCCAGATGTACTCAGGTGATGGATATGACCTTCAAACAGTGTACCGCCGTTATTTGGAACCGTTGAGCTGTCAGTTCGATCTCATCACTTTGAATAATTCAACCGGTTCATGAGTGTTTCAAAACACTCCTGCGAACTATCGCACACCAGCAACGAGTCCCAAAAAGGAATGCTCAATGGTGCAAGCTCTATCCCTTACCCCCTTAGTTTACTTATGAGACAAACGGTGTTGCGGTAAGGTGAGTCTGAGTGGTGCAACAAGCAGAAAGCACAACAATAGTGAGATGGTACTCAAAGTCCTCGAACGAAAACCTGGG
>MU913789.1:1202-25516 GCA_036418165.1 Cooperia oncophora | reverse complement strand
CTTGAAAGATATGTTCGCAGCCGGCTTCCTGGTCAGTTACGAACCAAGAAAAGGGCACATTCGGCGGTATTCGGCTTGGGAGAGGCATTTTGCATTTTTGCTTGTTTCTTTTGCTTTTTTACACAGTTCACTGATTTGACAGGTGGAGGGGAGAGGAGGGACCTGGAAGCTTCTGTGAAGCTGCAAAATGGCATAAGTGAGGCAGTCTGGTTGCAGGACCGTACAGGTCTCCGCAAGATGGCCTGAATGAACTAGTTTTGCTTAATATCACTTGCCCCCCCCAAGGCCGAACTGCTCCCCATTTTTGTCAATCACGGACCTATGTAGGCTACCTGCTTGCGAGTGCTGCTGAACTTCTCAGCCAATCGGAGAATGTGCCTTTAAGTACCCATGACAGCAATAAAAATCAGAACTCGTTGAACCCTCTCAGCTGTAGGCTAGGTACATCGCTAGGTTTTCTACTTTTAGTGCATCCTATCCCATTACCTAATTAATGCTTGGAACATGCAAATCCAATACCCTCCGACTCATCCATTCATGGCAAACTTGCAGCTCTCAGACTATTTCATCTTGCCTATGGGATGTCCCGACAAGGCGATCACATCCGTCAGCTCTTGCTCTAATTACTGGTGAAGGGACATATTGCCCGGAAGTCCGTCTTCATGGGGTTTTTGATCCCTCAGCTTTGATCTTATTTGAGGACAGCACGTCCTCACTGAAAAGAAAAATATGCGCATCCATTGCAATTTTTGATTTTTCCCGTATAACAGCTGCTGTTTTTCGCCGCATTAACGGTATGAAAAGTGGTTCGGGCTCGAGTCCCCGCTGACGCAAGCCGTTTCGACCAGAATCTATCACAACCGTATGCGCTCTGATGGGACATAAGAAACACCAAAGCAAGCCCAGCTTTAACCCGATAAACTAATAGATAACCCTCTGGGATCGCTATTGACGGTTAGTCTGCAATGAGCTGTAGAACACTTCCTCTAGAACATGCAAAAATTCCGGGCTGCTCTGCACGCACAGTGAAAAAATTTCCCATCCCGCTTTGATATGAAATACTAGAAGTCGCATATTTGGTTAATAATATTATGCAAATGAAGTTGGGCCGACATTTCTTTTACGGCATGGGCAGAGCGCATTGGGCAAAGAAGTTGCTTTTGATTTCAAAAACGTTCAAAAGCGCCATGCTTTTTTGAAGGGTTCACGAAGGGTTCTACGGACACTTGAGCTCAGTTCCGGGGTTGAACGCGCTTTTTCTTGCTCTTTTTCTCTTGTCCGCATCGGCCACTCTATGGCGCCTTTTATCGACGAGAGTCATTTTAGTATCATAAGTGCTTCCCGGGTTCAGTTTTACAAATCTCGCATCTAGTAAAAACTTGTAACGCTTTGTGAAACCTGCCGAACAGATCGTCCAGCACCATCCTAAATGGAGCAACTCGAAAAGGGTGGTACCTAACGGAGTTGGCAAATCTATCGAAAAGCAGCAATGTCCTCCCTCCGTCGACCAAATAAACAGCGCCCTCCATGGTCATTGTGACTTCAGAAATTCCAGCTTTTCACGTATGATAAGTGGCTTGTCCACCCCGTAGTCTCCTCCCCTTGGAAAAGCTCGTTTCCTGGCTCGCCATGTTTTGCCACGTCTCGCCTTGACAGGCGCTTGTTCTCTAGTCTGTCTGATTTCTTGTTTTTCGCACGTACGGGAACATCCACAAAAAGCCTCATAATGTCGCGTAACTATACGCCTAGTCATAGCCAAACGCGCTATTTGTCTGCGCCCTTATCACTTTCTAGAGGCTCTTTATTTCGATGTGCGTGTTTCGCTGCGGGACTTTGGTGTCGACGCAAATGTTGCACTCTGAGGATACGCGGTCAGAATTTGTAGAAGGGGAACTCGTGCATCACTTACCCTCCAGCTCTGTCCCCTGCGCGTTTAAGCGGAGAAACTGGCACGCTACAGCAGCTGTGAGCCCATTCTCACCACACACCATCCTCGGTGGTGACTGTACAGTTGATCTTTGAGCTATTTGAGGTAGTAAGAAAATAGAGGAGAAGGAAGGAAAGAAGAAATGGATGAATAAAGGAAAGCGTTGAGAAAAGTAACTGGTGATAATACGTATAGAGTATGTAATAATGGTCCCTCATCGTTCAACAACGATATCGACAAGTCTCGCGACATAGTGGGAAGAGCTTTAAAAAGTACTTAAGCGCAATCTTGCGCCAAACCTCAAGGATCGTTCGTCCTAGCTCATCTGTTCCCTGAATCCTTCAGAAGTTTCCTAACGATTGCTTGTATACGCCTTCCTGAAAAGCATGCAACAACCATCCTTTGGATGCGCTGCCTACCACACTATCGTTGAGTTCCCATGGATAGCAGTGTTGCCCTCTCGGAAGAAGTACTTCAGACGAAGCTCTCAGTTGACTAAAAGCGCTAGACGTTCTTAAAGGATTTGTCGACATTTTCTGGACTCCGTCTGGAAGCAATGAGGACGAGTTCTAGCGTGACATCATCGTAGACAGCACACAGACCACAGCACTTACTCCATCACAATTTCTTCAGCTGAAGTGGACCGACTCCTCTGTCTGGCCGCACAAATAATTCTGGACCCATAAGAGTTTCGATCCTGTTGAGTTAAAGAACATGTTTCAAAAGCAGTTATCAAATTGTAGGTACATTTATGGTACATACACGCTTCCACCTGATCTCTGCCACGGTTTATCTTTGTGACTTAAAGCCATGGCGCTCTGTGAAGTTCATCTAGTCCCTAGACTTCCTCGCTACTTATCCACAAATGTCGCTGCTTCATCATCCCAACTCCGAGACTCCGGACACGAAGAGATTCAATTCCGTCGAATTCTTGCAAAAAGTATAGATGGGAGCTTCAAAAAAAGGCACTCTGTCCGTAGAGGGTTTCTCTCGACTTTTTTTCGCACGGAGTGATGGAGTTCTCTGAAAGGATTTTTGCACGGACTGACGGAGCAAGTGGGTGCTCTAAACATGTGCATCAGACACTTGTGACAATGCATGTGTCTATGGAATCCATTAACCAATGTGCCTGGAATCTCAAGGTGCTAAACATTTAAGTTGGCTTGGAAGGTCTAGCTATGAAAAACAGGACCTACACGTAGTCTGAACAGCTGGTGACTGACTGTCAGGACGGCTGGTGACTTCCACCATCATCTTAAGACAGCCTCTAAGAACCCGCACGTAAGTGGCTACCCACCAAAATCGTTAGCTGCTGCGAGCTGACTATAGGCCGTCCTGAGCTCAATGCTGGTGACGGATGGCATCACCTTGTCAGATAGTTGAGGCCACGGAGGGGCATCTCATGGTCAGGTATATTTGATGGTAGGTCTTCTATGTTCCCTGCCACCCAGTGCGACGTAATGCTAATTGAACTTGGATGATGCACTCCAGAGCGAAGTCTTTTTGTCTTTTTACTGTCCCATCTCTCTCTGTAAGTGCTGTTCAAAGCCATCCTCAGCGTCTTCTCTAGTCTCCAACAGAAGTCTGTGCCTAACATTGACAAAATGAGGCCAAGAAACTTGTCTAACATCTGAAGATGTCAGTGTTCTTCAAATGTTCTTGAATTGAGCGGATAGACTTTCCTATCTGTCTTATAATGGATCTTACACTGACCCCCGGTCACCCATAGAGGTTCCATGGTAAGTTGCCTCTCCCATAAGAACTGCATGGTAAGCCTGGCCTCATGGATCCCCTATGGGTGGTGGGAGGGGCAACTTCTCTAGTAGAGCACAGATTACCACAGGCCCTGTCGACAAAGTGATTCAGAAACGTATTTGTAGTACAAGCTACCCGTATTACCTTTCAATACAATAAAATTTTCCTAAATACAACCACGTGATTATAATCATGTAACTGTATTGATTTATTTTATTATGTACAATCGCATTTACAGCATAATAAACCTAATCATATCGTAAAATGCAATTTTTCAGTATGAACAGCCAAAACTTCATTTACACAAGGTGACCTTTAGTTAGGGAGCCATGAATAGTTATCAGGGGAAAGGATGTCGCAGCAAAAGTTTCAATATAAGGCTTATTTTCGCTTAGGAGTCCTTCAGTCACACTCGCAAAATTGCCAACTAGCCGCCTGCAGCATTCAGATGTAATCTTTCGATTTCACAACGTTCCGTAGAAGCAGCCAGCACGGGTATAGAGGGTCTGATTGGTCGGGATCCGACATAATAGGAAGCGAAGTAGTGGATCTAGCCGCTGTGATACTTCGGCTTAACCACATATGCACAATTCCTTATCCCTGAGACGGAGTAGGTGTGGCATTCAAACATGGCATAGATAGGATATTTCCAACGCTTAGAGACAACTTTGTCATCTTGTCACGTGTTGGACAGAGGACATGACGTGCACGACTGTGTCAAAAATGAAAATATCTTCGCAAGCTGAGCCAGCAGCTACGTTTGCTTCATTAAGCAGATACGCCTCCCCCTGTCAGGGATTAGCACAAAGGAGAACATATTGTAGCAATATGATCGCTGCAGTGTTAAATGTGTATTATAAAAGGTGCATGCTCATGACATACTTTACTCAACTGTTCCAAGTATCACCACTTTCTGCTACCTCAGCTTCTCTGCTGTATAGTTCGGATGGACTGGAAACTGTTTGCATGAATCGTACCTCATTTACCACTACGTGGCGTTGAGAATTTTTTTCGCCAAGTACGGACCTGCCCCTGCCAAATGTCTTCTGCGGTACAACCCCTTTAGGCAACTGACCAACCATTTTACCAAACTTTTCCAGAAGCCAGCCGTTGAATGAATAGGGGAGAGAGGTAGCACACCTCTGATCAAATGACCTACTGTACCGGGAAGTTAATCCTCAAGAGGATTACAGTCCAAATTCAAAGAAGTCGACTTCTGGAGAGTGTGAAGTATGAAGTCGATCAATGCGAGTTTGTACGCTTGCACAAAGCTGTAAATGCAATTTTTACAACGTAGGATAAGGACGCAGTCTCGGATATCCACGTTGCTGTGATCTTGCTGGTTGTATAGAGGGCACTGCCTCGCGGAAAGTTCAGTGTTTCAACAATGAGGTGCTGCAGTATGTCAAGTCAACTGAAGCTCTCACTTCGTCGCAACATCCTCCTTGGCTAGATCCCATGGGGTAAGCTTCTCACATTGTGCCAAATAATGAAGTCGGGCATCCTGAACTATGCCTCAGCATTCAAGGAAGTGAAAATATTTCTTTAGAACGAGAACATTCTTTCAGTCCTTCTTTATTCATTGAATCAGCACTTCTGACTTGCGTCCTCATCCGAAGTCTGACATGAAAGAAGGACGAAAGACATTGGCAGCTCGTCTGATGTCAGCTGGTTCCACCGCTGTCTTAGGAGCATTGTCGTTCTAGACATCACGGAAGGGTGGTCGTTCTGCAGTTAAGTAGCGTGGAGTCGTAGGCGCAGAGGCAGGGAACTGGCAGAATCATGCAAGAGAAGTTGTTAATTCAGAACTTCCCTTAGGACTGCACTTCTTTAAGACTGCAAAATATTAAATGTGATGTTTCAATGTTTCTATCACTCTTGGCGCTGGAATGAACTGCATGGCGCTATATGGAAGTGAGATAAATCGTCATCGGATGAACTATTCCAGGTTCATTCTGACGAGGGTAAAATGTATGCTCAGAGAAAGCACGCTCAAACCTTCATACTCAGAAGCACACTCAAATCTTCAAATGTGCTGAAAGAACTATGGCGCAGAAGCAGGATGATCCCAAGTAGTTCAGATAACAAAGTGGGAAAGTCATCAAGCAGTATCATACGGGGAAGAGGGCGAAGTTGCTGGAACCCACATTAAAGATCATTCAAATATTCTAGCCTCTTCAACGCAGATTGCTGTCTTGCCTACCAATTTTGGGAAGATCGGAGAACGATCCACGTTCTCGGGGTGGCTAGGGGTCGTACTGATGCAAGCTGTTATTTCCACAAGCAAGTGATTAGTTTGCTCTGTATCGTTCTGTGTACTATACTCCCTCGCAGCGGTGGTTGAAAGGTTTCACACAGGCAGTTAATGTCCGTGCAAGGTTACGTGTTCTCAGGATCCAAGACTGAGGATCCAGAAGGATGAAAAACTCCGCCATGTTTTTCTTATGATGCGTGGTTGGAAGGCAGCTGCTGAACTTCTTCTTTTCGCTGTTCGTCCCCCACTTGAGAGCTTGCAGCACGCCTCTGCAGAATATCTTCATCTCAATGGGCCTAAGGACAACAGAGCTGTCTTCTGTTGTACAATGCAAGCCCCTCTTGATGAAGCTACTCTAGTATATTTCAACTCCACGCTGCGCCCGCACCTATTTAATGTTGATTCCGACCAGTCGTGAGAGCTTTCAATTATGATGGCCCTGCCTGAAAACATTGCTCCCGATTTCCTTCACAGCTTGTCAAAGTCTGTTTGGTTCAAGTTTTGCAGGCCTGCATAATTCAAGAAGGCGAGGCGATACTTGGGAACAGAGCGTGTTTCGTATGACTGCGGTGAAGGACGTTATTGTTCTTGAGTCCGGGGGGGCGGGGGGGGGAGCGACAAGTAGTATTTTTAAAGCTGCTTTTTTTGTCCATTTTATCCTTTATCGTAGCCGAAGCATCGGGAAGGGACAGTGGTTGCTATTTTACGGGCTCGCAGCTCTAGACCTCACTTCACTTCATTTTCTGTCGCAAATATAATTCATATTCTATATGAATTCATTTCTATATGGTATGCAGTTTGAAGTTATCTGTCGGAACTGCCTCCGAGGGAGCTGCTGGTGTAATTGAATTTGGCTTGTCAAGTTTTTCATTTAGCAAAAAACCCCATAAAAAACTAGTTGTACTGCAAGTGAAGCGTCGACGTGATTTGACGGAATCCTGGGAGTCTGCTGCTTGTGTCTCTGCATTGTCGAATGGCCTCTTTTTTTTGGTCTCGGAACACAGTAATGGTGTCCAGACAGCAAGTCTCCGAGGGCAAGAAAGTACGAAAAAAAGCGTGACAGCGAAACTTATGATCGATAGCGGATAGAAATACATGGAGTTATTTATTGCGCAACTATTCATTGTCGTGATATCAGGGAAGGGTAAGGAACGCGTCTGGAGGGTTGTCCACTCCCTAGACAATTCCTCCCTAAACAATTCCTTTGCCCTTGTCTTGAGCCTCCTACTTGATTGCTTATTTTACGGCGATGAAATTAATAAAGGCAAAAAGAATAAAATCGGGCTGGGCGCTCTCAGCTTAGGGCAGTGTCAGGCAGAATATGAAGTGTTTGCGCTGTTGAAGCCCAGTTCTCTTGCCTTGGTTGTGAAGCGCGCATGCGCCAAAAAGGGTTTAGAAGACGATTAATACGAATATGAAATGCAAAGTCAGCCTTGCGCGCTTTAACAGCTGGTAGAGAACGGGTTTGGCACCGCGCTAAACTCATCCCGTCTGACACACCCAGCCGTCCGCAGCGAACTACACTATACAACTGTAGACATATAACGACGGAGCGAACTCTCTCAAAATCTGTTAGAATTTACTCACACGGCTTCGCCTCTATTCTCCGAGGCATCGCTCCCATCAGGCTGTTAGGAATTCGGTAGCTAAATGAAATGCTTTTTCGGAAACCGCAGGTAAATCACAGTGTTTGGACCTTCCTCAACCGTCTTTCTCAATCCCAGGTCACAGCCTTTAACTGCAGTTATTGTGAAGCGACCAGAGGGAGAGAGGGGGAGGGTTCTACATAGTATTTGCCCTTGAAGAACAATTTAAATTAGCTGATTTCCCATCGTTTAGTGCTCTGACTTGGCAATGTAGCGAAACTATAATTTCTGATATGGGCTCCAATCCCTCGCCACCACTCTCCGACAGCAAGATTGAGATAATTTGGCAGGGAGCAGAGCGAAGTGAGAATGGAAAGGGGGACAGACTGGAGGAGAACTTTTTGTAGTGGTCATACTGTGGAATACCCTTTTCAAAGCTAGAGCGTTTCCGCGCCCCAAGGCGTTAGAAAAACTTATCGTGCCTCTAAAGTCGACCAATGTAAGCACATATTTACTTGAGAACCTAGTCGGATTAATCTTTAGGTACAAGTTCAATGCGTGGCACATTTCAAAGGTCTTAGTAGGCAGCGCTTTCTGCTTTTCATTTCCATTACACTCACTAATCAATTCATTAAAAAATTTACTTTTGAGCAGAGGTAAGTCTAGACGTTGGCGCTGACAGATACGTTTCGGTACCGTGGAATCTGCCCTTTTGTGAGCCTGGTTCTCAGTTGCGACCTACTTGTGATCACACCTTCACTGGAAGATAGCTTCACCCAGTGAATATGAAACGAGTTGATCATGCCGCAGTGTCCATTTCGTTTATCTCATAATTATTTCCCAAGTCCGCCTCTTTCATTGCCTTCTCTCGCAAAATAAAGCCATTATTGCAACTATCGAGCGGGTTGATACCTAATTTCCTGCAGACCCCATTCTCACTCTTTCCTGTGCCCATTGCAATCATAAGCGACTGGTATTACCTCAAACAAGGAAGTCCTTCGTTTCTCAGTATGCATTGCAACAGATGATGAAAACCTGTCATGCATAAATTTCTATTCATTTCTTTATTCACATTTATTTGGCGATATAATTAATTGGTGCGTTCGTGCAAAACTTTTTATAGGTGCTAAGAAAAAGTGCTGTTGAAGCCCTGCCCATAAACCGCCTGCAGCCCATCAGGGGCATTTCTGATCCGCCCACCCAGTGCTCACTCGGAATGAGCTTTGCAGCTCTCTAAATCCTCTTTTCCCAGATGTCCTGTCTAAACGCCCTCACTCATTGGGCATCTCTTTCCTCAGACTAGTGAGGTTTGATTATTATTGTAAGGAGGGCTTTTCGGGGGGAAACGGGTAACTTTCCACGTCCTTGGATTCCTCAATGAGCGATATAGTGGAAGAAGCTGTTGGCATTGTTCTGACAAAGGTAACCGATAACACTTGTTATCGTTATCACCAAATACAAGGCACTTTGCAACATCTGTCTCATACTTACCTATGAGACTAAAAAACCTATTCATCTAGAACCAGTACAATAACTGCTTTGAAATGGAATTTTCAGTTGTTTCACTCAATTTACTCTCCTTCGAATTTACTATATTAGCAACAGTAGCCACGAATATAGTGTAATATCATAAGGTTAGTGTTATTAGTTCGGTAGAGCAGAGGTAGACTTGGCGATCGTTCCCACTTACATACCAAGTGCAGGATCTGGGATTCAAAAGGAATCGGATCAAGCTTTGCCAAGCCAAACTAAAGCTTCCATGGGCCCCGGAAGCCTATTTTACTTAATTGGAAGTCGCACTCATATGGTAGGATAAACACTGTTCTTTTTCTGACTGCCCCATTACTCGTATTGCCTAGCCGAGATCGTTTTCAAGGGCCATTGTGACGCTGAGTTGACTGCAGTACATCCTGAAATCCAATCACAGGCGGGGAAAGCTCTACTTCCAGAGCTTTCCTTATTCAGTAATGTTTCGCACTGTTCTGTGGTCCGCCATAGTAGTATCGGGAAGTGGTTTCCGGTCACGTGTTAGTGCCACTTGCTTCATCCAACCATGATCAGGCTTTCTTGGTGTTCTTTCTTTTCCTTTTACTCCTTTATTAGGCTGCACAAATCTGAGTTCTGTCTACAGTCTTATAAACATTGTAAGTGGATCCGGCGTCAACTGTTAGCTGGCTCATCGCAATATTCTGTACCATTCTTCTTCCTACTCGATTTTAGTAAACTGAATTAATTTCTGGAATGGATTTTCAGGCGTATTCGATGTGAGCGTGCAAAGTTCTCATGTGCATTTCAAAAAAATCTGGTTAGCCTTTGAAAAGCTCGCGACTTTGCCTTGGCAACCGACTTATTGTTAAACACTGTCCCCGCGCTCAGGCAAATCGTGGGTGTCCTTCCTTTTACATGCTGTCTGGTCCTGAATTTTCGAGAATCCCACTTTTGCGGCCTCGCAGTAAGTAACGAAGCGCTGCGGCTCCCATGAATGGAAGTTCTGACGCCTCCGTAGCTGACCCGCCCACCAAAACTCAAATACTATTTTCTATCAGGAGCAGTTTTCACATCGTGCTTTTTTTCGTTTATATCACTCGTAGGAGCTGTTAGCACCAGATGAACCGAAGCAACGATTAGTGAGCCAGAGGCGGCAGGATATCGCTTTGCTGACACTTAGCCAGCAGTTCCGGAGAACTCCTCCAGATTGGCTGCCAGATTCTTTTTTTAGGGTGTTCAGTATGATTTTTTGTTTTCTTCTTCCCTAAAGAGTCATTTACGACTATGGAATTGTAACTGAACGCCACCATCCACATTATACAATCGTGGGGTTTGCCTCTTAAAAGAAACGTTTCTGCACCTACATCTTTTTTTTTCCTTTTCTAGCTATTCCGAGTTTCCGCTGTTCAGAAAGTTGTCAAAAATGTACATCTTTGAGCTGCATTCTGGAAGTATATGATTCATTCACATCTCTTCTCATGAAAGACCATTCGTAATAGCGCTCTATGTACATGCATTTGAGGAACTTCTTGCGAGGACGCAGTTGTTATTACATTGAATCTCTTCATTTATTCATTTTTCTTCCTGTTTTCCACGAAAGTGTGATTTCCCTGCATCCCTCTGACCAAATAATATCGTTCACAACATTTTTACAATATCATGTTCCAATGTGAGGCGGATGTGAAGTAGTTGCAAGTAGCACGCTTACCACGCTCATGGCGGGATTCAGATTCCGGATCGGCTCCCGCCTAGGCCAACCAAGCCTCCTACCCCTCAGTGACGGTAAATTGTACCAGACTCGTCTGGAAGGATAAGAACACTGACTTGTACATCGACTGGCCCTCACAGTTCATGGAATAGGCCACATCGCATTCAATAAGTCACTACGATTATGGATGGAAGTAGTATGCGTAGCGCATCCCAAAAACAGGACTCATCAATGGCGAAAAGAATTATTACCCTTTTTATTAATACATATAATGTATAGAAGTTCCTGGCTGCCGTCTTTCACATCGAAAAGCTGGGAAAGGCGGCTTGACCGGACTTTGAACTTTTGGCATGTGCAGAGTGTAGGGATGGTTATCCCTCGGCCGAGAGCTGTGAATTTGGCCAATTAAGAATTTTTCAGTTAATCATCTAAAAGAGCAGGACGCGGGCACCATATGTTGTGGTTTTTGTTGGCTGCTTTCCAAAGCGTAAGCGAGCATAGCTCTCAACACATTTCTGCCATTGTTGCAACGTTTCGGGCTATTCACAGGCTATCAAACTCGCTTCAGGCTGCACAATAGCTCGTATCGTGAGCTAATTTCATTCGGGCACTATTTACCCTTTACTGCTCTTTTCGTCGAAATTCGGGCCAGATTTGACCGAAATGCCTTTCCGAAGGTCAATCTGACTAAATTTGTCTCTGTGAGTGGTTTGATATCACCTTGCAAAATCACAAGCGCTTGGTTCGAAAATCTTCAGGGGCCGTGCCATTATGCATTCAGCGGTCAGCGAACGGGATCAGTACGTTCCGATGGAGGCCAGTTGACCCCGCCATTGAGATTACTATATTTACCTATTATAATTGCCTCTGGCCACCAAAATCGGGTCCTCGTGTAGAGGCGAAGCCTGCACCGGGGAGAATAAGGGTATTTCTCGTAGACACTTTTTTTTCGGAGAAGAGCATCTGATGAAATTATGGCCTGAATCTCGTGGAGTAGGGCAGTAAAAGTAGTGAGGCGTGAAAAAGTCATTTGCTTTCCTTCCAAGATTTATGTTCAATCGTGAACGCAATGAACTTAGGGTTGGGACTTCCTGTGATATGCGCAGATTGGCCAGTTTTCGTTTTCAGAGATGCGTAGGAGGCATGAGCTCTCCCTTCTTTATACGTTGATTCGCGTCCCTTGTTTTTTATTTGCTTTTTAGAAAACAAAAAAATTAAAATCACTCTGTCTCACTTAATCACTTTTGAAGGTTTCCTAGGATTTCGACATTCGCAAGGATTCGTAATGAGCATGCGTAATGATTCGAAGCGAGCACTAAGCACTAACGTAGCATGCGTGTATACGCCAAATATGTTACGTTTTCCCGAACTATATCCCACATAGTTCTAGTAGTTTGATGTTAATTTATGGCTATGCAGAGATAGAATGCAGCGTAGTTTTTGTTTTGAGGTGCGCGCTAGTTCCTGCGGTCAAGGATCAAACCTCTTAATCGGCTCCTGCCCAGCATCCGAAAATCCTTGCACACCCTCCGAAAAGGTTGTACCAGACTTGTATGGAAGGATGAAACGCTGAACACATGAATACTACATTGGCTGGCCCTGGTCCTACAAGTCATAGGAAAATCGTGTTCGAAGTATCACTACGATTTTGAATGGAGACAGAAGATATGGCGTGGCACATTCCACAAGGGTGTGATATTCTTTCTCCTCCAATAATTTACACAACCTAATAGTTGCTATGAGGCGCAGGTGGTGTAATGGCAAGTGGCACGCTTATCACACGCACCGTCCAGGGATCAAATCCTGCTCAGCCCCACACCCAGGATCAGACGAAGCATTTACCCTCGGAATCGGCTTGAGTTTCGCACCGGATTCTCCTCTGGGAGAATAAAAACGCTGACCTTTACACCGCTGTAGTTCACTGTATATACCAACCATCCATTCAATCAGCCCACGAGGATTACTTTTATGGAAGTAGACATGCTTGGCACCCTCCCACAACGGGAGTGATCGTGTCGAAGCTTATCTTTTCTCTTCAAAATTAATTTGAAATTTCCAGTAATTTAGACATCGTGATGTGAGTTGCCCTACGACGGTGGAGGTGGTGTAGTGTCAAGTGGCCGCCGCTTATCCACTCAAGCACACGCTTACGGCACCGGGTCGAATCCCCAGGCCAGCCCAAGCTGTATTCTCCGGGGACGGTAAATTGGTACCAGATTCGTCTGGGAGGATAAAACACTGACTTGTACATCGGCTGGCCACCGCAAGTCATTGTATAGGCCACATCGCATTCAGTAAGCCACTACGATTCTGAATGGAAGTAGAATGCGTGCCGCATCCCACAAAGGGATTGATCAACGGCGAAGACTTTATCCTTTATCCTTATAGTTGCGTATATTTGAGGCTATTACCCCAATCTTCTTCTCTCATCAACCACTGCCTCTGTTCAGCTCATGGTGTCGATTGGACAGACACTGAAATCATCTGCACGGCGATAAGAAATTTAATCTTTTAATTGTAGGAATGCCGATGTGCAAGTAAGGGCTCTCTCCACGCGGGAAGCGCGAAGCCATAGTTGGCAGCGAGTGGGTTCAGGGCACGAGCGTTGGTCCAATAACCTGACGGGAGTGCTCTCGATCACCTCATGCCCTTTCGAAAGCGAATGGCAGAGGCGGCCGTAAGCCGAACTCTGTAGATGTGAGTGAAAAGTTGCTCATCCAGGGCCACTCGATCGCGTTGCGATTGGAAGTCTTGCCCAAAATACGCCCCCTTCCCCCGATTCCATCCCTCTGCCACTCACGCTCCCACACTACCCATCCTACCTTCCCGAGTCATACCCCCCACTTACCACTTTCCTGGGATTTTCCACACCTTCCTACCACTTTTTCCAGTTTTTCCAGAGTTCCCAGAAATCCAGCCTGCTGTCTTGCCTAGACGTGGAGAGGTTGAGGTCGTCAGGAACAAACGCTAATATTAAAACTATAGGACATAGGCTAGCTGTATGAACCTTTGGCCTTTGGCAGTGCCGCCAATTAGGAGGGGGCGGGGAGGTTGGTATATAGCGCCAGTGAATCGGGTAAAACCGCAAAAGCTCAGCAACCGGGAAAAATTCTTTCTCAACGCTGCAAATTCTTCTCGAAGACAAATACACCCTCCCCTCTTGCAGCAAACAAACCACGACCCCACGCTTTTTTAGCGTTCCGTGAAAGGTGACTTTGCTGTGTGACTGCCAAGCACTTGGCAGAGGTGAGCAAAAGCTCGCCACGCTCGACATTTCACAAATACTACACTCAGCTTACTGTAACACTTTCATGTTATTATACCACCCGTGAGGTGGTGCGCCGTCTGCAGCACCTCAAGGGTACTGTGTAATCGCGCCAGAAATCTCCATTTCTGCCATATGGCATTGCATATTGCTTATTATTGCTTATTAGATGCAAAGATTGAGCCGCATGAACTTTTCGAACCAAACGAACCATCCATTTTCCATCGATTTCGTACTTCAACATCAATTCTGGGCGCCAATTAGGCTATTGGTAGCTGTATTAAGGCAAAAGCTGTCAGTTTATAAATCCATTGAAGATTTTGCCTTCCACTGGAACCATGAGGACTTAACCGGGAAAAGGGTAACCACTGATTAATGGCATCCATACCGTTTGGTCTGTTGAGTGATGATTGTCCCTGCCTTGCTAACACTGCGTGAGAGTTTTGCTGTTTGATTGAGCCAATAAATTGTGTTGTTTTTCTCAGGAAACTCGCAAGAACCATCTTCAGAGAAGCCTTCTGTGATTAGAGCACACATATATTATGTTGGGGAATAAGTTCATGAATTTTCTTCAGTTGTTCATTTTGCCACGACTAATTACCGTAAGGAAGCCAATATTAGACTAATAATATATATTCTTCGAAAGCGCTACGTGCGGTTTGCAGAAATGCGTTCGAATTTCTTTCAAAAGTCGGACTCGGCGCAGTTCTGAATCAAGTGGGGCGCGGCCGCGGGAGGACGAGTATTCTGCACTTTCCGTATTTCCACGTGTTTGTCAGTTTCTGCAAGTTGATCTCTGACGAACATTTCTGTTTTTTGCTCACTTCAAGAAACACAAAAGTTGTCAAAGTCATTTCACACAACGGTTCACAAAAGTTCTAGAATTTTTACTTGATGGCTCGGGAAGAAAACGATGGGAGTAGCAGACAGCAAAAAAAAATATCCCACACCTCCAGCCGAACTGTTGCTGAAATTCCAAGTTTCTCAAAAAAGGCTGCATTACTTTCGCGTGGAGGATCTTGCCGAACGTGACATCCCTCGCCTTAGCTCGACAGTGAGCTAAAAAAGGTGGTAACTACTTCTGTGTGTGCCGCGGTCCACAAGCAATACAGACGAGTACTACATAGTGTGGGGGGGCAATCAGCACTTTTGTTATTTCCCATCGACGTCGAGCCATCTAGTTTCATAAGCTTACAAGAATTAACAGTTTTCACCATGGTGGCTTCACGGGCTTGCTTCAGCTTCACAAGAGTTCACAGGTTTTACCAGGTGAACTTGTAAACCCCAGCGGTGGAGCAGCGAAAGTGCAAAATGCCTCCCGATGCCGAACTGTGCCCTACACAGGTTTATTTCTCTTTCGAGTGGGCTGCCTTGACGCCCTTAGGCGGCCTGTTGACGGTCACGGCTTTCGCGGAGTCAGAAATGACCTTGCGTCTTGTCTGCGGGCCGGGCTTTTCAGTTGCTATCATCGTTTCCTTGCATGAAATAGACGGATCTGGGGTAAAGCGTGCATCTACTGAATCTGCGTCCGATTTTAGCATGTACCTGGTGCAAGCACCTTAAGGATACCAATAAAGGTCGACAATGACGACATAATGGCTGCCGGTCGGCTCGCGCCCGCTCCCCCGCCGCCGCGCCCTCGGCGGCCGGTGGCCAATAATGAAGTCAACTATCAGAAATAGCAACACGCCCGCCTACGTGTCTGCTACTACCTTAGTCTTATCCTTTTCGGCCTCGAAAAGGAATCAGTTCACCGCCACCCTTAAAAAATCTCCCAGACTCAGACAAAACATTCTTCAATGCTAAGGACATCCTGTTGCGGAATTCGTGTTTTCTCTGACTCCAGCTCTTCCCTTGTGTCCGCTTATGGCGAAAAAAAAACATTATAATAAAATAAAAAAAAAAAAAAAAAAAAACCCGGGCTCTGATTGAAGAAACTAATGGAGTTTTGGCCACGAAGCACTTTAATAGCGATCCCGCCGTCACGTGGCTGGTCCTTCGTGCCATCTCATTTCGGTCGACTCTGAGAAAGTGAGAAAAAGCAACAGGACAAGCGTCACCCAGTGCCTACCCCTTGCAGTCACGTGTGCTACCCCTTCATACGCGGTCAGTCCTTGTGATTTCCATTAAGACGCTTTATGCGGTGCCCCCCCCCCCACTTCATTCAGATGGCAAACGATGATGCCGCTGTCATGTCGAAGTGTTTGCTCGAAAACCTTCTTGTCCATCCGGACTTGGTTCTCAAGGAGCCTGGGATAGCCGCAATGTAAGCACCTTGCGCAAAACTTATGGTTAGTCCACCAACCCGAAAACTTTCTTCCCATGCCTGGACGAAATTCGGCGCTGTCCGCGTTTGGAAGAAATGTTTTGCGGGAAGAATTTGAGTTTTTCTTCAGTTTTATCGCCATGATAAGACTTGTGGATTCTTGTGAACTTATGATTTTGGTTGTGGAGTTTTCGCGTTTTTCCCGCTTTGGAGGGGGGACGGGCATATCAAACCACCTTCTAGGGGGTAGGGACCAAAATACCCAACTAATGATTTGCCTCGGTACCATTACGTGGCTTCACAAGGGATTTACAAAACTCCACGTCTATTTGTGACAGGAAAATGCCCTCTCCCAGGTGTACCTCATCTGTACTGCATAGTTCCAGTATTGCACGGGGAGTCCTATGAATTGACCCCTGGTTCATGCTTCCGCCACTTTCATGTACGGATCTCTTTGGGCGCTAGACTCATCCATAGTGCAGTTGTTTTTTTACTGCTTTCGCCCTCGTCGGAGCGATAGGACCTTCCGCTTCACTATTCGGTTGATTGACAACTCAAATGCACTGGTATTCTATTGGACTGTTCTGCTTGCCTTGATCTTTAGTTGGTTTTCGCGAAGCATAGTTGGACGCTACTTCTGATGGCATATTTGATTTTCATCTGTTTTGTAGCCTTTGCTCAAATATACTTAAACTTTCTCCAATACACCGAAACTATTTGAAAATTAAAATAATTAGGAAGAGCGAAATTTGGTTTGGGACAAAATATGGAAGGAAGTTGTGAGCCAAACCAGGGACTGCGAAGATTGTTGTTTGTTCACAGCTGTTTTGTAAGTAGATGAGTACCTTCCAAGAGCTTTCACCTTCCGATATCTGGTCTGCAATTCAAAAGACATAGAGGCAAGTTCCACGATGAAGCTACAAGGCGTGTACGGTAAATACTAGTAATACAGAATTCGGTGCCTGTGAGCAGGTTCTGCAAGGTGTCTTCTTCAACGACGGTACCCTTATAACGTCCTATCCAGCTGCAACATGTCGACCCGGACGCCCACTGCTTCCATCCGCGCACGATTCTCCGCATAGTCCCATCGACACACATGCTCTTATCGTTGATATAAAGCGTTGCTACATGTAATGTGTAGTTCGCTGCGGGCGTGTCAGTGCGGCTGCGTTTGGCGCGGTGCCAAACTCGCTCTCCACCAATCGTTGAAGCATGCAAAAGTCAATACTGTGTCATTACTCTTTTTCTACCACTTTTTGTCGCATACGCCTTTCAACAAGACGGCAGAGAAAGGCTCTGAAAGTGTGAACACTCATACTGGCTGACACGCCCAACCGTCCGCAGCGAACTAGAGTGTATGTATGAATACATATGTGCACCCCGTATATATTAAAGCGGTTGTTGGCACGGTGCCTATGAGAAGCTCGTCCTGAAATGCTCGTCAAATGTCGTGTAGAACAAAGGTGTTTTCGCAGGTTTTCGGTATTTGACTTGGCTTTTTTCGTCTTCTCCTTTGTATTGCACTCATATTATCCATTTCTTATTAAGTACCATGTTATCGTGCTTTTGCCTTTAATATGACCTAGAAGGGAGCAACTATGTAATGGGATGATTACAAAGATGAAACCAGTCATTATCTCGAGAGGGGTATGTGGAGGCGTGCATCGGAGCACAAGGGCAGGATGTCATCAATCGCTGGAAAAGATCGCTCTGGCTGCACTTGTCCCTCACATCCTCTAGCATTTGCAGCGATAATTACTGTAGCTATCATCTTGATTCATCTTGTTGTGTGCGCTATCAAAGCACTGTGGATGGTAGCAAGGTAAGTAGGGTTTGATTGAAGGCACTTTTCGCGATAAACTAAGGCTATAGCCTTTCGCATATGTCAGACGATCCGGTAGGCGATCCAGCCGCTAATGGCTGCTGAAATATACTTAGATCGCTGCCGACGTTGGGCGTGTCAGGAGGAAAGGTTTGGCGCGGTGCCAAATCCGTACCCCGCCGCTGTTAAGCGAGCAAGTGATAAGACTGTATCATATCTTCGTATTACTCGTTTTCTACCTTTTTTGTCGCATGCGCGCTTCAGCAAGAAGGCAGAGAACGGCTTTGGCGACGTGACACACTCATACTGCCTGAAACGCCCAACAGTGCAGAGAACTGACTAGGGAAGGTCGTCAGGTCGAAGTGGCCATTTGTAATGAGATGTAGCTCACTAGACGTGGTTTTGGACGCTGATCTCGAATCTGCCTTCGAAATTTGCAAAGCGATTCTCTGAGGAATTATGAAGGCTTGTTAGAAGTAAAAGAATCGAGCGCGTTGCCTGCCATTCGCCTGAAATATCGGAAGGCACCAATACGTTGCAAAGGCGGCATGGTGTAGTGGTAATGGTCTTGCTTCACGGACATACCATGAAGGGTTCGAATTTCCTGGAAGGAACTTGTTTTGCATTTTGTGGGGAATGTCTCTTTTAAGTCTAGAAAACACTCAAATGCCAAATGGGTGCCATATTCGTGTTCAGGGAGCAAAACTACCCTTGGGGACAGGTTTCTAGCCAGATGTGAGGTTTTGACCTAACTTTGAAAAGTGCGGTAGCAGTTGATCGAATGATGGTCACCAATAGTTCCAGGGCCAGTCTCTTGTCGGCTTGTCTTTGGACGGAATTTGCTTTTAGATACCAGGAAAACTGGAGCAGTAACAACATGAATGCGTAAGAAGTGGCAAGACGAGGCTTTGTGCAGGAGAATGTATCTGCAGCTGAATAGGTGTTAACATCAATGAACTAACCCATGGATGCTTCACTTTTCGAAGTCAGGTCAAAATGCCAGATTTGGCTAGAAACCTCTACCTAGGCGTAGTTCGCCCCCATAAACACGAATATGGCACTCGCTCAGCGCGAAAACGCCTGCACTGCGCGCCAAGGGCACCTGTACATCCAAAAATTCTCCTAGATATAGCACTAAGCGCGCCAGTAAGCGAACGCAAACTGTTTTTCAGGCAAGTCAAGGAGAGCGCTAATGTAGTAGTGACGCCACAACCACTTTTTGCCACGTTTGCACAAGAAGCAAAAAAGTTAAGCTCAGCAGGGATCCGATCCCACGACCTGTTGCGTGGTAAACGCGGTGGAAAAAGCTCCATAACTCCGTTCAGAGAATCGTTCTGCAAATTTCAAAGGCAGATTCGAGATCAGCGTCCAAAACCACGTCTAGTGAGCTACATCTCATTACAAATGGCCACTTCGACCTGACGACCTTCCCTAGTGAGTATGCTAGCTAGTAGCCCTAATGCTAATGCTCTCTATTCCGAATGGTGAAGTGGTGTGATAAGATAAAAGAGCTGATGTCGTTATGATAATAGCGAGTGGAAAATTCGTACAAGAACGCCTTCTCTTCACTGTATGCACATACAAGTTGGGATCACACGGCTTCCTATATAGGGCATTTCAGACAGCTTTTTTCCTGCTCTTTCCTTAATAATCAGTTACATAACACTTTGTTTTCACATTTGAGTTCCATTAACCACCATCTGAGGTCGGAGGCTTTGCCTTCAAGTTTATCCACACGTTAGGTTCTAGCGAGCGCTGCTCTATCAAATATTTCATTGGCAATGATATCAGGTCTCTGTCCTATTACCACATGCAAAAGTCGGATGCTTGACGAGTGGTTTCTGATCTTCTCGTTGGCCATTCTGAGGTGCTTAACGAGCATGTTTGCCAATGAAAGCATTTGCTCTTTTCTCATCAACTTTGTTTGCTCTATCGGTGTTCTCACGGGTGTTGATGGGCTGAAATTGGCCATGATACCCTAACGGTCAGCCCTTGATTAGAATCGCCAAATAAGACTTGAGCCCATGTTCGGCGGGTCGTGCAAATACTTGCGTTGGATGGACACACGCAGTATGCTCAAATTTCTAGAAAGGAGTTCAGGAATGGAGAGATTTTTCTGATCACCATTGCGTGCTCAGGCTCGCCAGGAATAGGACATGGGTATCAGCAGAAATTCACCGAACGGGATGCCGTCTAACGAGAGGGTTCTGGGAGGGGCACAAGCCACTTGCTTTCTTCATTTTTCCCAGCATACTATTTGCATGAATATCAGATCATCTCTTGAAGGGGAACTGATCTCGGGGAAGGATATTTAATGCAAAATTCGTCTCTTCGTCGAAAACCTTCACTCAAATGGGCTAGCACTCATCGCTTCTCTCTGCATGCTCGATCAGTGATTAAAGACAAATTGTACACTCACTTATGTACGAGGACGGTCCTTGCCATGCGCGGAGCGAATGGATTCGCAGCCTCAATAGCGTCCCACTTTCTCTACACTCAAACGGGAACGAGGCAAGAGGACAGTGATTCCCGAGTGCCATCTCCATACCCCGCTGGCGCTATCCCCAAGGTCCACTACTTCAGCCTGGAGGCCTCGCAGCGAAACACCCACTCAGCGGTAGAGAACAACCATGAAGGAGAGAGCGCAGACAAGCAGCGCCTTCGGCTATGGCTAAGCGTGTTGCTGGCAGCGCGGCAGCACGGGTGGGGTCTCGAATAGCATCCACGTAACGCTACGCTCCAGCGCCGTTCCAGTGCACATTTGAGCGAAAAAAGTGGCACGCTACTGCAGGTGCAAACCCTTTCTCCCTTCATTTCACACTTCATTTTGTCCTTTTCTGTGCACTAACCAAATAGTGCCCAGGACCCAGTGAAGCACCACTCCAACACGGTATCACCAAAAACCTCTGAACCTCTTTACCAGTAGTTTTCGTTCACGGGGGGTTGGATAATCATTCAGCTGACACGAGTGTTCCTGCGTCCCAAATGTTCACTGCATTGAAGAGCTTGTACAGGGATGGTAAGAGAACAACGTGTGTCTCTTAGTAGATGTCGTGCTGATTACTGTTTTCACTTGTTTTCACTCCGCATTTAGGAGTTCTGCAGCAGGGACCAGTCATTTGAAAGAGCGTTTGCAATGTTTATTTAGCGCTGCCGCCTTTCTAAGAATTAGGGTAACGTGTCTTTCGGGGGCGTTGGATAACATTTAGAGGTAGCAGGAGAACTTGATTTTAGCAATAGCTCTATTGAACGTCATGTAGGGTGCCAAAGCCGTGACACAATTGCCACCACAGCGGCAAGCCGTGCTATGAGCGTTTTAATGAGTTCGACAAAAACCTCTTGAACTAGATTTGAACTTTCGCCAGTTTTCCGAAACAAAATGACCACTGACGGTCAATGACGGCAATGCGACGGCAATCTTCCATCACACGCCACCCTTGGCCCTAACGACACAGTCCGCTAGTGCTTGATCGTTTCACTTCCGTCGTGTGCAAGGTGTCCAGATCAGAGTTGCGGTAATATACCATTTTGCGGATTGACAGCACTTTTGCGGATACAAGAGCGTTGAGACCGTTGCTCGTCTCAACGGTGATGTTTAGCTACCTCAGCCAGAGATGATTATCACAGCGTGTTGGGGTCTGCCTTCTTGCCTAATTTTCTCTTCTCCTGCCGTTGGTCTCTAGTCTCGCTCGCCCCGCGATGTCTCTCCACCACTTGCTTGTGTTCGTGCTCGCCTACTGTTCAAAATCAACAGCAAAAAGGATAGCGTTATTCAAGTCGTTCTAGAAGGCTTCATCTATTTTTCTCATTTGAAATTCAAATTGCGCTTACAGCGGTTTATTTCGCTAATACTTGTCAATGTGCAAGGCCATTTTGAGAAAACCTGCGAAATACCGCAGCTCTACGAATTTTTGCGATCTCCATCTACTGCCCTGGTATTTTTATATCTATCAAAAGTAATTTTTTTCCTGGGCGGATCTTCTGCGGAAAACTATCGTCAACATCGTTTCAGATGCACAAAAACGCCAATGGTGATTCCCCTTATATTGTTATCAAATGCTTTTGAAAAGCCTATGCGATGGCCCTTTCATGTTTCCGTTACTTCGCTGCAGTGTTAATACAGCTTTTCAACACCTGCGAAGGAGAATGGATAGAATTTTTGAAAATAGCCGTTCTCGTTGCGTGTATGTATGTTCGTACTATTAGGAGTTTTCAGTGTGATAAGCGATAGTGAAGGACTAGTTGGGAATGACAGTAATTCGTCCTTCAGAAACAATTGCGACCTCCATTTCAAACGGAGCTTCTCGCTCTTGAGTTCTAACTCAGCAGCTGCTCGAAATAACTGCTAACGATGCCATTATAGCTTGTCACTATTCAGTGCGGACAGAAGTAGTCCAGAACTGAAATTATAAGAAAAATATTGTCATTGAATACTGAAGAAAGTTTTTGAAGCTGTTCTGTTATGATAACTGCTGTTCTACGCCGCAGTTCGCGTTCCGAATGTTTTCACAATTCCTGGATAGTCGACTTTTGCCCATGACTCAGCATTCTTGTGATAACATTAAAGAAAGTGTATTACTTTTTCGAAAATGAAAAAGTAGCTAAGCGATATGTCACTCTATACTAGCTCCCCACCTCTCACCCCCCTCTTTAAAAAGCATTGGAAGCATTTTTTAGCGGATTTTTTTTCACTACACGTTTAATCGCGCCCATTCTCTATAAGTTCTAATGCACTTGTCCAAACGTCAATTCTGATGGTGGAATCATCGTCTCTGGATTCCGTCACTCTGACACCAGCTAGTGCCATCGTCACTGCGTTTTCACAGATATTGGCAGACGCTTGACTTCAAAGCTCCCAAGGGGCAGGAAGGAATCCATGGGGGTCGAAAACTGAAATCTATTTTAATTCAGGTGTCTTCACCTTGCGCTGCAGGTGTGGAAATAGGCTCCACGTGAGCACGAACAGGGCGGCGTTGCAAGTAAGTCGCGTGTGCGTCATTCGCACCAGGATCTAATGCATTTAATATAGAATTGCTGCAGTGTATCTACACTCGAAATCCCTGAGATGTGGTACCCGTGGCTGCGTACTTAAACTAAGCGTGGCGGTGGCTCTTGGTGGGCTCTGTAACCCATGTAGAAAAATGGAAATGGTAGGAAGTTGAGAAAAAAAGATATCTATCTATCTATTCGCTCAACTTCCTACCATTTTCATTTTTACACTATTGTGGTCAAGTCTCTGTCCAGCATTGAACAAGTTGTTGTCCCTAATCGAAATCTCCCACGAAAAACCATTCTGTGCATGTAGAAATGCCACGGACCGCTCAGTCCCAGAAATAGGAGTTAGACAGCTATCTATTAGGTTGGCTAATAAGTAATGGTGGTTTTTTCAATTGAAAAATTTGTTCGAAAAGTGAAATGTTTCAAGCAAGTTATAATACTCAATATGATTAGGAACTTCTCAGTATAATAAGAATGACTCGCAAAATCGTTTTGGCTGTAAATATGTGTGTTCTGTGGAATCTGTTACCGTAGTTGGAAGTTGGAAAGTCTGAAGTCGAAGGTCCGAAAATTAGCAATCGTGTCGACAGCTGCATTCTATTTTAGAAATTTCATAGCGAATAGTTAATGTGAATGAATTTGAATTTTGGATAGGGATATTCTAATACTACGAGAAGTTTGCTATTAAACGATGTTAAGCTTGCTTGCAAAACTCTCACTTTTGAAACAAATTTTTCAATTGAAAAAACGGCCATTACTTATTAGCAGCACACTCGCTTTTAGTGGCTTAATATCGTTTAATAGCAAACTTCTCGTAGTATTAGAATATCAAATTCAAATTCAATTAATTCAACTATTAGCATGAAATTTCAGGTGGAACAGACGTGAGCCTGCCCAATATTGGCAAGGTGAAGGTTGCCAACTTTGAAATTCTTGAAATTAGTTCCAAAGCGTCCTATTGAGATTCCCTTGCTGAGACTTCTACCTCAACCTTTTCCGAATGTATGGAGCAGCTTAAGCGATTTTAGCACTTCGAGTAGACGTAAATAGAGGCAGTTGTCGAAGATGCTAATTTTCGCCGACTTCACTTCCAACTTCAACGACTAAAAAATTCACAAAAACTATATCCTCAACCAAAGCTTTTTTGATATTCTTATACTACGAGAAGTTTCCTATCAGATGATATATAACTTGCTTGCAAAACATTTCACTTTTCAAACAAATTTTTCAATTGAAAAAAACCGC